>JAABOM020061203.1:0-11202 GCA_011800125.2 Solanum clarkiae
AGCCTTATATACAACAGCCCGCAAGTTCCAATCAATATGATGCTTAAGATAACACAATAAATCGTGCCTGTTAAATGAAACCAAAATCAGGGCAGCAACCTTAGGGTGATGTTTATAACACAAACCATGTTAATAACACCAAATTATCTTCATAATACAACTCATAAATCATAGATAAATCACCAAAACAAAAGAAAAAGGTGCAACAACTTTCAACACAGAATCTGTCCAGATTTTCCAGCACCAACATACTAGCGTATACTTCTTGTTTTTCATAAGAGAACCATAGAAAACACAAGTGTAAACTTGTTTACAACTATCTTAAAGGTATAGGTCTTCTATAATAACCCTATAAGTCCCTTTTAGCTGCTTTACAAAGTTGAGAAAAGTTGAGAGAAAGTAGAAAGAGCAATCTGATTTTTTGTGAGTTCAAGTGAGAAATGAATTGTGAAGCTGCTTTGGAGCCCTTTCTAAAGGGGTCTTTGGCCGACCTTCTCGCATATTAATCCACACATTATCAAGTTGCTAATCACCAGCTTGTCCCTCAAATTTGGGCCTAAATGGGTCTCCAAGTTGATGGGCTTGGGCTACCTATTTTGAGCTTTCACTTAGTTTTGGGCCCAATTTGCTAAATGTGTTGTGATGTCTTTGGGACCTTTTTGTTATAATTCTTGGGCTGAAAATGTAGCCCCTTTCTGATGCTAAAACATGGTCCAAACTTACACCCTTAAAATGAACTTTATTCATAATCGAACTTGGACAAATTCGACGTCAAGCCTCGTCTCTGTTTAGCTAGTAAATTTAAGCTAAGCAATTAGGTGACTCACCTGCTAGCTTATTAAGTCCTACAAGCACCTCAATTCTTTCATTTCATTTAAGGTTGTACTCTCCTCAATTCGACAACAAACATGTATACACTCAACCATCTTAAATGTTAGACACACATATAGCCCATTAACATAAGATTCAAGCACTTTTGAAAATTAGCGCTAATTTGACCAAACCATGTCATGTTTAATATGAATTGTACCAGTATTGTAAGGTGTGGGGTGTTACACCTCCCCCCTTTAGGAACATTCGTCCTCCAATATTAGCACAATTGGATAGCTTAACCAAGTTTAAACATGTACTTACTCACACTTTTGACAACACATTATGTATTCAATCACACGTACCTATTAGTGCCCCAATTTTGCATCTTGGACTTCTTCTTTAGCTTCAAATAAGTAAGGGTACTTAGATTTCATCGCATCCTCAGCCTCCCACGTTATCTCCTCTGCTTGCCGGTTTCTCCAAAGCACTTTGACTGAAGCTATTTCTTTATTCCTTAGCTTCTTAACTTGACGATATAGAATAGCAACCGGTACCTTTTCATAGGTAAGATCTTCTGAAACCTGCATATCCTCAATAGGATTTATATGAGATGGGTCACCTATGCATTTCCGAAGCATTGAGACATGAAAAACTGGATGAACCATTGAAAGCTCTTAGGATAGCTCTATTTCATATGCAACCTGTCCAAACTTTTTAATAATTTGATATGGACCTATGTAGCGTGGACTCAGTTTTCCCTTCTTAGCAAATCTCATAACCTCTTTCATTGGAGACACCTTTAAAAATACCCAATCACCTACTGAAAATTCCAATCCTCTTCTCCTGGCATCCACATACGATTTGTGCTGACTTTGGGCTGTTTCTAATCGCTTCTGTATCACCTTAACTTTTTCCATAGCTTGTTGTACTAGAGCTGGCCTAAATAAGGTGGTTTCCCCCATTTCAAACCATCCAATTAGTGATCTACATTTACTTCCATACAAAGCTTCATAAGATGCCATCTTGATACTCCCATGGTAGCTATTGTTATAGGCAAACTCAATAAGTGACAAATGGTCCACCCAACTACCTTTAAAGTACAATGCACAAGCTCGCAACATATCTTCAAGTGTCTGAATTGTGCTTTCTGCTTGATTGTCTGTTTGAGGGTGGAATGTTGTATTCAAATTTACTTGTGTCCTTAAACTCCATTGGAAGGACTTCCAAAATCTTGCAGTGAATTGGGCTCTTCGATCAGATATAATGGACATTAGGACTCCATGTAGCCTGACTATCTCTTTGAGGTATAGCGTAGCATACTCTTCAGCTGTATAATCACTCTTCACTGGCAAGAAGTGTGTTGACTTTGTGAGTCTGTCAACTATTACCCATATGGAGTCAAACTTCTGAGATGAGCGAGCCAAATCTGTAACAAATTCCATATCGATCATATCCCAGCGAGGCAAACCTGTAACAAAATCAATATTGATCATATCCCACTTCCATGTTGGAAGCTCCATTCATTGCATATAACCTCGTGGCTTTTGGTGTTCTACTTTCACTTGTTGGCAATTTGGACATTGAGCCACAAATTCTGCAAATTCCTTTTTCATGCCTCCCTACCAAAACATTCCCTTAAGGTCATGGTACATCTTAGTTGATCCTGGATGGATGGAATATCGGGAATGATGGGCTTATTGTATTATTCTCTTTCTTAACCTATTAATATCAGACACACATAACCTATTTTTGTAGAAAAGTACTCCATTTTGTGAAAGGTCAAAGTCTTTTATGGTACCCTGACTCACCTTTTCCTTAAGCAGTCGTAAAATAGGATTTTTGAACTGTTTTTCTTTCACCTCCATTACCAATGAAGACTCATTAACATTATGCCCAATAACCCCTTCCTTTGGAGTTTCAAGAAGGCGAACCCCCCAAACTGGCTAGCTAACGTAGATCCTTAGTCAATCCTTGTCTTATCATAGCTTGATCACTAATATTCATGATTGCCTTACCACTCAGAGCATCAACTATCACATTTGCCTTCCCTGGATGGTATAGTATGTCAACGTCGTAATCCTTTATTAGCTCTATCCATCTCCGCTGTATCAAGTTTAGATCCATCTGCTTAAAGATGTACTGTAGGCTCTTATGATCAGTATATATGTCAACATGGACCCCATACAAATTGTGGCGCCATATTTTCAGAGCAAACACAACCGCTTCCAGCTCAAGATCATGAGTTGGGTAGGTTTTCTCATGGGGTCGTAGCTGTCTGGAGGCATAAGCGATTACCCTACCATACTATGTCAGTACACACCCTAAGCCAACTCCTGAAGCATCACAATACACTGCATACCCCTCAGTACCTTATGGAAGTACTAGCACAGGCGTAAAAGTTAGCTTATTTTTCATCTCCTGGAAGCTCCTTTCACACGCATCATTCCATTGGAACTTGGTTTCCTTGTGTGTCAGCTTTGTTAGAAGTGCAGAAATAAAAGAAAAACCTTCAACAAAACTCCCTTAATAGCCTGCCAAGCTAGGAAGCTCCGAACTTCCGTGGGTGTCGTTGGTCTTGGCCAATCTTTCACAGCTTCTATCTTTTGTGAATCAACCCTTATTCCCTCATCAAACACAATGTGACCCAAAAATGCCACTGACTTTAGCCAAAATTCACATTTAGAAAATTTGGCGTATAACTATCGATCACGAAGAACCTGTAGCACCTGTCGCAAGTGATCTGCGTGGTCCTTTTCTAATCTTGAATATACCAAAATGTCATCTCTAAATACTATCACAAAGACATCCAAGAATGGTTTGAATACCCTATTCATCAGATCCATAAAATTGCTAGTGCATTTGTTGGTCCAAATGATATAACAAGAAATTCAAAGTGACCATAGCGCGTTCTGATAGCTGTCTTGGGTATATCTTGCTCCTTCACCCTTACTTGGTGATAACCTGATCTCAAATCAATTTTTGAAAAGTATTTGGCACCATGTAATTGATCAAATAAGTCATCAATCCTGGGAGGGGATATTTATTCTTAACTGTCACCTTATTCAATTGTCGATAGTTGATGCACATCCTCAAGGTGCCATCCTTTTTGAGTGCAAATAACACTGGTGCACCCCAGGGGGACACACTAGGTCTTATAAAACCCTTATCCACTAAATCTTTTAACTGCTCTTTTAATTCACATAATTCTATTGGGGACATTCTATATAGAGGGATAGAAATAGGTTGAGTGCCTGGAAGTAAGTCAATACCAAAATCTATTTCTCGTTAAGGAGGTAAGGCAGGGAGTTCTTCAGGGAACATATCAACAAATTCATTCACTACTGGAACTGACTGAAGAGTTGATCATTCTGTCTCCATATCCCTTATTCTAACTATATGACATATGTACCCCTTGTATATCATCTTTCTGGCCTTAAAGTAAGAAATAAACTTCCCGTTTGGTGCCCCAACATTTCCTTTCCATTCAAGAACTGCCTCATTTGGAAAGTGGAAATACACTCTCTTAGTTCAACAATCCACAGTGGCATAACAAGAAGCTAACCAATTTATACCCATTATAACATCAAATTCCATCATTTCTAACTCAATAAGGTCATCCAATACGTCACGGTCATAAACAGTTACTACACAGTCATTATAAACCCTTCTAGCCATAATAGATTCACCGGTTGGTGTAGACACTTCAAATGGTTTGCTCAATAGTTTGGGTGTTCTCTTAAGCTTTCCAGCAACTAGTGGAGTGATGTATGATAGTGTAGAACCACGGTCAATTAATGCATATACATTATGTGAAAAGTTGGACAATGTATCTGTGACCACATCAGGTAAAGCTTCTAAATTCTATCGACTCCCTAGTGCATAAGTGCGACTCTGGACCCTGCTAGAGCTAGTTGTCCCTCTAACACCTCTACCACGACCCATAGGTACTTGCTGACCCCTACCGGCTGGAGGAATTGATGATGATGAGGCAACAGCTGACCCAATATATTGTACTATACCACCCATACATCTCCTTGGGCAATCCCTTGTCAGGTGCCCTAGCATACCACACCAATAGCAAACATCTGTCCCAACCTGACATATACCCGTATGACTCTTTCCACACTATTTACAAGGTTGTCTAGGTGTCATTTGTTGGCTTGCTGAATAACCTGCTGTTCAGGCACATTTCCCTTCACTCCTTGGACCAAACTGATTCCTTCTAGACCCTTGAAGTTGTGGCGGAGCATTGGCTGCAGTGTAGGAGGATGATGGCCTAGGCGGTCTATTGGAAAACTGAGTCCTAAGCTCACTTTGCGGTGGGGTAAACTGCCCTATAGATCTGGCTCTTTTGGCCTTCCCCCTTTCCAACTCTTGTGTCCTTCTCCTTTGTCTCTGGTCCTCCAATTTCTGTATAAAACCTGCATTCTTGCTATGTCCATATCTTTGTTTAAGGAAGCAATGGTGCAGTCTCAGACCAGATACGTATGCAACCTATCTACATATCAATAGACTCTGTCTGCCATTGTAGCAACTACATTAGGAGAATACCTTGCAAGGGAATTAAATTGGAGGTTATACTCCCTCACACTCATATTCCCCTGGTGGAGGTTCAGGAACTGATCTGCACGGGCCTCTCGGATCTCTAATGGCAAATAATGGTCAAGAAATTCCTCTCTGAACTCTTTCCAGGTAGTTGGAGTTGCATCTGTAAGCTTAGATTGTTTCCAAGCTTCGTACCATAATATAGCCACACCCTTCAGCCTATATGTCACTAACTTGACTGCTTCTGTACCACTCACGAGCAGAACTTCTAAAGTATGCTGAATCTGATCAATAAAGTCATGGGGTCTTCATTAGGATCTGACCCAGTGAAGGTTGGACGGTCCAAATTAAGAAAATCATGTATCCTGGTACTAGCTTCCCTATTTGTACCACCTGTACCCATAACTAGACCTTCCTACCTTTGACCTTGACAAACAACTAAAAGAGTCAATAGTTGGACTGCATTTCTCAGATCCTGCACGGTAGCATCAATAGGTGGCTCTGGGGGAATTTCACAGCTCTCTGGTTCATTAGGAACTGGAGGAGTTGGAGATGTCTGTGACAAAGACTCCTCTCGAATATCATCTCGTTATCTCACCTGGCTGGGTATACCAACCACCACCTCTATTCCCTTCCTTTTACGTTTATTCTGCCTTGTTTCTGGCATATTTGCTGTACAAAACAATTTAGAATTAGACACAATGCACCTATTACACTTGACTCTATAGCACGATCTAAAGAATGGAAAGAAAGTAATAACTCCTAAAGTCCACGTAGCCTCATGCTTATAAATGTGGTGCACAACACATCGATAAACAAGATTCTACATAGACACGGCTTTGTAGACTCCCTAGGAAGACCCGCTCTGATACCACTTCTATCACGGCCCAAGGTCCCGTTAGGGTAGACTGGCACCCGTTGCCGATAAGGCTCCGGAGAACCAACCTGTAACTATGTGCTTTCTATACATACTATAAGGGGGTTTCTATGTTTGACATACCTTTAAGAAGATAAACAGTGATACTAATCCAAAAGGAAATTCATATGACTAGGCCGTTGGGGCCACGACATTTAAAGTACTAGACATGATCACACTTTAATTTCAACAGTCTACAAAGCCTCTAAATAAAGAAAAACATCTGATAAGGGTCGGGACAGGCCCTGCCTCAATGAAATGTGTAGTAAACACATAAGCTCTAGACATATACAAAGCCCCGAAGCAACCTGGAGTTTGATGACAGCAGTTGAATATCCTGTACTCCTACTGGGGAGACCTACTAGTACCTGTACCTGCAGCATGAAATGCAGGCCCCCCATAAGGGACGTAAGTACGAGATAATATACTAAGTATGTAAGGCAGGATATATTCTATATAAAGTAACAAGTCAAATGAAACCATGCATCTGTGGAAGATCAGGGACCTTCAATTAGTTATACTGTGAATCAGGTACTTTATGTTCTTTATATTACTTTACCTTTATTGTAAAATCTGTACTGTAAAATGTGTGCACAACTGTAATACAAATGACAATCTGATCAGTGATCAAACAATATTTAGTTCGTCCCTGGCTAGGTTATACTCAACCAATCAGGCTACCCCTGTTGATAGGATCGTCCCTAGCTAGTTGCTATCTCCACCCCTCGGGCTACCACCTATCAAAAACTGTATACTTTATCTTTCAATTACCTTTGCGATGATTCTTTTGGTTGCCATAATATTGGAGTTTTAGGACTGTATATGTAGCATGTGACATTTGGATAATCACATAAGACAATATGACAATGAAAAGAGTACATTACACAAATGATGAAATGCGTATGAAATGGAACAACTCATGAACTTTATTTTGTAGCAGGAACTCATGTAACTTCGTATCCAAGCATGTATGCAGATCTGAAGGTGACTATGTGTGGAATCATATGAACATGTAAAAGACAGGAGACATGGTTAATAGTTGTGTCGGAGTTGGTGAGTTCCTTTATGTGCCAAGGAAGGATCTATGTTTCATGCCAAGTAATACGAATTCAAGTAACTTTACATACCTCATCGTATGACCTCATTACTACCTCGAGATATACTTCCTTCCTCCAAATACTTATCTACAACATAGTAGGTGATAAAACTAGCATTAATATCCAATAGATATTCCTTGGCATCCTAATAACATAAGAAAACAATACATGGGCAGCAAGCAGGTGATTATAAACCCGAGCGTATTCCTTTAACCTTTCTGCCCCTAATCGTATTTTATAATACACATTAGCATGTACACATCATCTACAGCCTATTTAATGTCATAAAGTCTTACAATAGCCCACAAAGTATAACATATTACAATCCCACACAATCTAAAAATGGACAACATATCTTTCTTCGCTACATTTCGACGTCGACAACTCCAAACTTATTCCAAATTTAACCAAACTGTTCTAGTAATAGTTACACATATAAATAGACCTTAAACAATCTTATAAAAGCACTTAAGAAGAAATGAAGGATGTGAGCTAATAGCCTTACATACAACAGCTCGCAAGTTCCAATCAATATGACGCTTAAGATAACACAATAAAACGCGCTTGTTAAGTGAAACCAAAATCAGGGAAGCAACCTTAGGGTGATGTTTATAACTCAACGCATGTTACGAACACCAAGTTATCTTCATAATATAGCCCAAAAACCATAGAGAAGTCAATAAAACAAAAGGAAAATGTGCAGCAACTTTCAAAACAGAATTTGTCCAGATTTTCCAGCATAAACATCCTGGCATATACTTCTTGTTTTTCATAAGAAAACCATACTAAACATATGTGAAAATTTGCCTACCACTTACTTCAAGGTGTAGGGCTTCTCCAAGAACCCTTAGAGAGTTGTTTAGCTGCTTTACAAGGTGAAGAAAAGTTGAGAGAACTTTGAAGACAAATCTGTTTTTTTTTTTTTGAGTTCAAGTGAATAATGAATTGTGGAGCTGCTTTGGAGCCCTTTATAAAGGGGTCTTTGGCCGACCTTCCCTTGAAATTTTGACTATCTTAAACCACACATTAATAAGCAGCTTATCCACCAGCTTGGCCCTTAAACTTGGGCCTAAATGGGTCTCCAAGTTGATGGGCTTGGGCTGCCTATTTTGCAACTTTTTTTTCACTTAGTTTTTGGCCCAAACTGTTAAGTGTGTTGTGATGCCTTTAGGCCCTTTTTATTATACTTCTTGGGATGAAAATGTAGCCCATTTATGATGCTAAAACATGGGCTAAAGTCACACCCTCACATGGACTTTATTCATAATCGAATTTGAACAAATTCGACATCGAGCCTCGTCTCCATTTAGATAGCAAATTTAAGCTAAGCAAATAGGTAATTCACCTGCTAGCTTCCTAAGTACTAAAATAACCTCAATTCTCTTACTTCATTTAAGGCCGTAATCTACTCAATTCGACACAAAACATGTATACACTCGACCCTCTTAAGCATTAGATGCGCATATAGCCCATTAACACGAGATTCAAAAATTTTTAAAATTTAGTGCCAATTTTTCCAAGCCGTGTCATGTTTCATTTGAATTGTACTAGTAGTGCAAGGTGTGGGCTGTTACAAGTTGATGGGCTTGGGCTGTCTATTTTCCAACTTTCCCTTCACTTAGTTTGGGCCCAATTTGTTAAGTCTATTGTGATGTCTTTGGGACCTTTTTATTATACTTCTTGGGATGAAAATGTAGCCCATTTATGATGCTAAAATATGGTCCAAAGTTACACCCTTAAAACGGATTTTATTCATAATCGAATTTGGATAAATTCGACGGCGTGCCGCATCTCTGTTTAGCTAGCAAATTTAAGCTAAGCAAGTAGGTGACTCACCTGCTAGCTTATTAAGTCCTACAAGAACCTCAATTCTCTCACTTCATTTAAGGTCATAATCTCCTCAATTCGAAACAAAACATGTATACACTCGATCCTCTTAAGTGTTAGACGCACAAATAGCCCATTAACACGAGATTCAAGCACTTTTAAAAATTACCGCTAATTTGACCAAACCATGTTATTTTTCATTTGAATTGTACTAGTATTGCAACGTGTGGGGTGTTACATGCTCCTCCCCCGTAGAAACATTCATCCTCGAATGTTAGCATAATTGGATAGCTTAACCAAGTTTAAACCTTTACTTACATAAACGTTTTGACAACACATTAAGTATTCAATAACATGTACCTATTAGTGTCCCAGTTCTTCATGATGGATGTCCGCATTAGCTTCAAATAAGTGAGGATACTTTGATTTCATCACATCTTCGGCCTCCAATGTTATTTCTTCTACTTGTTGGTTCCTCCAAAGTACTTTAACTAAAGTTATTTCTTTATTCCTTAGTTTCTTAACTTGACGATCTAGAATAGCAACAGGTACCTCTTCATAGGTGAGATCTTCTGTAACCTGCATATCCTCAATAGGAGTGATATGGGATTGGTAACCTATGCATTTTCGAAGCATTGATACATGAAAATCTGGATGAACTATTGAAAGCTCTTGGGATAGCTCTAGTTCATATGCAACCTGCCCGAACTTCTTAATAATTTGATATGGCTCTATGTAATGTAGACTCAGTTTTCCTTTCTTACCAAATATCATAACCCCTTTCATTAGAGACACCTTCTAAAATATCCAATCATCTACTGAAAATTCTAGTCCTCATCTCCTGGTATCCCCATATGATTTGTGATGACTTTGGGCTGTTTTTAGTCATTGCTGTGTTATCTTAACTTTTTCCATGGCTCATTGTACTAGATCTGGCCCAAGTAGGATGGTTTCACCCACTTCAAACCATCCAATTGGCAATCTACATTTCTTTCCATACAAAGGTTCATAAGGTGCCATCTTGATACTCGCATGATAGCTATTGTTATAAGCAAACTCAATAAGTGGCAAATGGTCCACTTAATTACCTTTAAAGTTCAAAGCGCAAGCTCGCAACATATCTTTAAGTGTCTGAATGGTGCGTTCTGCTTGATCATCTATTTGAGGGTGGAATGATATACTCAAATTCATTTGTGTCCCTAAACTCCTTTGGAAGGACTTCCAAAACTTTGCAATGAAATGAGCTCCGCGATCAGATGTAATGGAGATTAGGACTCCTTGTAGGCTGACTATCTATTTGAGGTATAGCTTGGCATATTCTTCAGCTGTATAATCACTCCTGACTGGCAAGAAGTGTGCTGATTTTGTGAGTCTGTTAACTATTACCAATATGGTGTCAAACTTCTGAGATGGGCGAGGCAAACCTGTAACAAAATCCAAATTAATCATATCCCACTTCTATGTTGGAAGTTCTATACACTACATATAACCTCCTAGCTTTTGGTTTCCTACTTTTACTTGTTGGTAATTTGGACATTGAGCCACAAATTCTGCAAGGTCCTTTTTCATACCTCTCCACCAAAACATTCCCTTCAGGTCATGGTACATCTTAGTTGATCCTGGATAGATGGAATATCGGGAATGATAGGCTTCTTCCATTATTCTCTTTCTTAATCCACTAATATCAGGCACGCAAATCTATTTTGGCAGTAAAGTACTCCATTTTGTGCAAGGTCAGAGCCTTTTATTGTACCCTGACTCACCTTTTCCTTAAGCTGTCGTATAATAGGATCCTCGAACTATTTTTCTTTCACCTCTATTACCAATGAAGACTCCGCAGCATTATGTACAGTAACTCTTTCCTTTGGAGTTTCAAGAAGGCGAACTCCCAAACTAGCTAACTGACTTAGATCCTTAACCATTCCTTGACTTACCATAGCTTGATCACCAATATTTATGATTGCCTTACGACTCAGATCATCGGCTACCACATTTGCCTTCCCC
>JAABOM020061204.1:0-11202 GCA_011800125.2 Solanum clarkiae
GACCCCCCCTCACCCCGCAATGAGCGGGAGCCTTTTGAGGCACTGGGGTATGTTGTTGTTGTTGTTGTTGTTAACAGAGATTTGGAGATTGTTCATGTCAAGACTGAAGGATCCAGGAATAACTATAAAAAGAATTTTATAAGCTGATAAAGTTTTTCCCAGATACAGTGCCTTGGACTATCTACAAATTTCTCAGCAGAATCAGATATACAAGGTATAGATAAAGTGTACAACATTATCCAAAGACAAATGCCAGAGCATTCTTATAAGCAGGAAAAAGAGTAGGGAAAACAAGGAAACATTCAAGAGAGAGTACCTTATATCGGTGATAGAAGTGAGCTCTTTCAGTGTAAAGCATGATTTTCTTCTTTCCATCAAAAAACCACACTTGTGCATTAGATATGTCGTTTTGCTCAGTGTACCTAGAAACAATGGCAAACAACTAAATCTTAAACCAGAACAGCATACTTGTATAACAAGTGGACCACTTAGATCACAAATTTTGATTTTATAGGCAGAACTGCAAAGAAATCTGAACACAGGATGTTACTCACTCTCCCAATAGACAAAAAGATGCCTCTTGTGACTTCAAAAAGTTCCTTATTCGGATAAGCTCGAAGTAAGAGCTAATAAATAGCATTATACCACCCTGCAGAACACAAAAAAGAGTCAAGGAAAGACAATCTCTCATACAGCTGAATGCTTAGGAAGAAGAATTTGTTTCCCAAGCTCGGACAAACATACCTGAGTGGGATCTTTTATCTTGGGAACACCTGGAATAACAAAATTGATCAGAGTGGAGTTCGACATACATCAATAGTACAGCACAGTTGCAAGACTAACTGATTTAATGATGATATTAACTTTACAAAATCAGCTTACACATATAGAAGGGTGCGGTTATGGGAAGTTTCTTTTATTTGAAGAAGAAGAAGAAGACGAAATGTACAATTTCATAACTAATGAGTAAATGACAAATGCTGAAGAAAGACGACTTCGTCTCTCTTTACATCGAACAAAATAGCACAAATGCAGGTCCCGAATAGTTCAGGAAACTCAAAAAAAAAAAAAAATTATATGCACCATCAGATTTGGATTTATAAACAAAGATTAGGGGCAGTGCCTAAAAAAATCTTTTAATACAGATATGAAAATGATTATCTGGTTGTAAAGTAATCATTTATACAAAGACATTCCCATCTGGAGCCCAGAAAATTAAGTTGCTATTCACTTATCTCTAAGCTTCATTGTGAAAAAGAAAAAAGAGTTGCATTTATGATAGGTTAACATGATAAAATACAGGGTCAAAGAAAATCAGAGCCTAAATGATGAATCATTTGGCGGCTCTATAATAGTAGCAATGATGGAGGGTGGGATGGATCAGACAATGAGAAACTATTCCCTATGTTAACTGGAAAAAATGTGATCATACAATGTAGTGCTGTTTGAACCATAGTCACTTCCATTGGAGTACTTTTTATCTTCACTTTCATTATTATTTTCCTTTTTTCTTTGGGTTTGGGAGAGGGGGGGGGTGTAGAACAGCCATACAAGTGATTGGTTGAGGAAAGATTTGATTAAAGAATGTGAAGCAGGCATTATGACCCTGGAGCCTAGTAAAGAGGACATTGTTTTAACAAACTTCTGTTGAAAAGGTTAAAGATGGCTCATTTTCTTGACAGTTTTTATGGTCTGGAAAATACATTCCATTTTTTTAAAGGCGCAATAGGAGCAAGCTCTGAACTTCTGGAAAGATTTTGCCACAATTATTGAGTCAGGTCATCATGAAGAGAAATGATGGATAATGCAGATGAATAACACACCTTTTCTGTGAAATATGCAAACCGAGCATCATCAGCATCTTCTGCAGTATTTGCATCAAATCGCTCATAAATCTGTGAGTTTAAGAAATAGCAAGAACTCATAAGAGGAGAAAGGAATCTATGGTACTTCCACAGGAATATGATTAATCAAATTCATGTCAGCAATTAAAAAATAAAACAGAAGCCAGACAAGATTCAAAGTTAATAATACATGTAGCATACAATAGTATGTCGACGTGCTTGGCTAAGAAAAAGAATCAGATTGCAGATAAAAGGAAGTATTTAAGACATAAAAGAAGTATAAGTGTCTCATCTCTCTTAGAAAAATGTTTTAGATGAGGTGGTCATATATCAACATAATCATAAAGACATATAACTAGAGGGAACTCGATGTATTCCTTTCGATAAACTGAAATTTTAAACTGAAAATCTGTTGGATGCATGCTAAGACCACAGTATTAATTCTCACCTGCCGTATTTGAAGTACTACCTTTGGTAAAACACCTTTATACTCGCTTGGCAATTTGACCTGAAAATACAGCAGTAGATAAGCAAAATATCTCTCATTTCTAAGCATTCACAGAACATAAACGCGCTGGAATTTCATACTGATCTTTAAGGACAGTACTGAGGATGTTTCTAGCAAATTTTTCTTAATGTTAAATTTTCGAAGAGCAGGAGCACTAAGCATTTCGAGGTAATATGCAGGACTATGCATCAATTTTTTTCCACCGAAAATCCAATTTCTATTCCCTAATGTATGCAACCCTTCAAAACTCAAATGAAGTAAGAACAACATATTGAACTCACATTAAAATTTCCATCTCCCACTATTAAAAAATATTATATAGTGGAAACCTATTCATCATGTTGCATAAGTTTAGGCACATATATCTTCTTCACTAGAAGAACCTTTTTTTAATGAAGGCCTTCATTAGAAGAATATAAGTGGAAGGAAGAATAGAGAGTCAAGTGGAGAGTATTTTTATGTTTAATTAAATAAAGGAAAAACACTGATTAAAATTACAGCTTCAAAGTGCCCCCAGGCTTTGGTATACTGACAACATGGTGTGGTTTAGAAATATTTCACTGGTTCGAACCCTGTTATAGACCAGCCCAGTATTTAAGAGTAAGGAATGGAGAGGTAAGGTCCATTCTTCATCGAGTTTTGAGTTGTGCATAATTGGTCCTCTTCAAACAAAAATTAACTCGGTTATCAATAAAAAAGTTGATCCAAAAATTATTCTTACTACTAATTCAACGATGAAGAAACTGATACATCAGCTTCATTTGAAATCTAGAGGTATTGCCTTCACCTATGTCTACTTATAACTTCCCAAATACCGTAGACTTAAAAAAGGTCTCCAAGTCTTCCTTCACTAATTTTTTTTAAAAAATAGAAAATGATTTTTCAAGTTCCGATTTTATTCCTATCTCACCACTCTCACCTCGATTCAAAAATCCAGGCATCTCAAAACTATAATCATCATACCTGAAAGCTACAACTGTGACAGTGTCTACAGCAACTGAGGTGGTCTCTACAGCAGCTGTATCCCTTGGTGTAGCATTTGAGGGACTTTGTTCAGCAGCTGTGTGAGTCCCTACAGTATCTAAGGGACTGTCATCACCAGCTGCCTGACTTGGTTCAGCAGCTAAGGTACTTGCACCAGCAGCTGTTGCACTTGATCCAGCAGCTGATGTACTGGGTTCAACAGTAGGGGTACTATGTAAAGCAACTGCTGGACTGGGTGTGGCAGTTAAGGAACTCTGTCTAGCATCTGTGAGGCTGGCACCAGAACCAGCCTCAGCACTGACTTCTTCAATACAATGTGTCATCTCTTGCTCCTCTTGTTCATCTTCCGATAAAACGAGCCTCCTTCTAGAAGCTCTAGTAGGAGCATCATCGGGTCCATGATTTCTTCATTTTGGTCGTGCCATTTAAGTAGATAGTCTTGTCACAAAATAGAGATTATCTATTAGTTTGGTCAATCACTCTCAATAAACACAAGAAAAATCAATGCTTAAGAACCTCTCTACAAGAAAAATATGTGCTCTTTTTTCACAAAAAAGTAAAACAACAACAATAATAAAACAACTACATTACCCACATACCCAAAAGTGTATCCTCAAAGAGTCCAACAAATCAAACAACACAAACAAAAATATGGGAACAACCAAAATCAAACAAAAACAACAACCACAACAGTTGTTCTAGTTGGTTCAACAATTGCGGCCAATACTTTAAAATCGACCAACATGTTTTCTCATCAAGTACTACAACAACAAAAATCAAACAACAAACAACACCCATACCCAGTTACGTAGTAGTTGTAATACTTCAACAATAGTTGTGAACCCTACTTAAAATCAACCAAACCAACCCAACATTTTGCTCGCAATGACTACAACAACAAAAATCAAACAACAACAACATCCATACCCGAAATCAACCAACCAACCCAACATTTTTCTCAAAACTCACAATGACTATAATAACAAAAATCAAATAATACCAACAACACCCATACCTAAAATCAACCACCAACCAAATATTTTTCTCAAAATAACTACAAAAACAAGAGCATCCATATCCTAAATTCTATTAAAAAAGCAACAAATCAAACAACACCAAGTAGAAATACGAGTAAAATACATACTTTTTCATCTTTCTAAACTTAAATAATCATTTGTACAACAAAAATAAAAACTATAGCAGTGGAAAAATAAACAAAATCTCACCTTAAGGAAGATGAGATTGACGATGCGATGGCAAAGACGAAGTAGACGATGATGATAGTGACTACCGGATGCTAACGAAGACGAAAATGGCAAAGGGAGTAAAGAAGAAAGAAAGAAAGGAGAAGAAGAAGTGAAGATGAAGAACTTCAAGAAAACCAAAAAATCTTTTTTTCTCTGATTGTGGGTTTTGTTTTGAAGGTGTGAAGTTGAAGGGATGTAATTTTGAAAAGAACTTTTTGTTTTTTAAATTTTATTATAAAGATTATATAAGTTTTTGAATTCAAACAAGTAGTTACTAGAGTTTTTAAGTTATACAGTTTTTCCCCCAAATTAAATTGAACCCACTTAATTTCTAATTAAGGACAACTTTGACCTTGGTCGGTCAAAGTTGACACCTTTTTTAATTTCATAACTGAAGTGACACCTCTACCTCAATTTTCACATCTTACTAGCCACTACAAGAAAAGCTTAATATGCTCAACAAGAAAGCAATGAAAATAAAAGCACAATAGTTTCTCCAACAGTGTAGCTATATCAGTCTATTAATTTGCATCCACACCAGCGCAACTAAATAAAGTGATAACAAAAACATAACCGAAGAATCTACCCTCTTGGGGAAGTCCAGAAAAAAAAAACTTGCGACTATGGATCAGTACTAGGACATATTTTGTAGTCTTTGTATTCAAACATATAAACCAAAGAACTAAATTTAGTAAAAACGTCAGGCAAAAATTAATACAAGAAGCTAGCATATGATTCAAAAAACAATACAGAAAACGATAATCAATACAAGAAAATAATAATAATGAATGAATCTCAGAAAATTCTCACGCGACAGAAGACAGGGAGAAGAGAATTCGATGCAAAGGATGAATAATATGATTTTAGTAGATATATTAGGGTAAAGGACAAATTAGAATTATTAAAAATTAAATAAAAATATAATTGGAAAAAAAATAAGAAAATCATGGAAACCACCAAATTAGTGATTTTAAAAAGTGAAAATTTTCATGATTACAAATCATACCACGTCACAAAATTAACGAAACAATCAAAACAAACTGGTTCTCTTATTAACCATACCATACCAATGGGAAACCACCATCCAAACAAGCTGTTAGGGTTAACTCAACTACTTGTTCATGGGCTCAATTCCTTTTAACTAGTCCAATGGAGAGAGAGCGCCCACATGCATCAATACGGAGCTAGAGAGAAGTCTAAGGCATTGAGCTTTGAAAACATGGGCTGTTGAATTTCCCGCAGTAGCATTGTCTCTTCTGTTGGCTCTTCACTGTTCACCAATATTACTTTCCCTCTGTACGTTCCTAGTTCTTCTAGAATCCTCTGTTTTTTTTCATATTCGTACTCATTCTCCTCAGGTTCTCCGGCGAGTTTTCTAAATTGGCCCAAACTCGGGCCCAAATCCAATTCCTATTCACAATATACAAACACATATACACCAACACCTCACCCGCCACTCTTCTTTCCCGACAAGCCTAAGAACCCAGTAACCGGACGCCATTGTCCTTGCACGAGAATCAGCTAGGTATCTCAATCAGGAGGCAAACTCCTGATTTTGTACTCCTGGAAGAAAATGAGGTTATTATTTACCTTTCAATGTCAAACTCTTGTACTGCTTTTTCTTTTTTCTATTGGGAATAGTTTGTAATTTTCTGTTTCTTTCTCTTTTTTGTGTAAAGGCATGAAGAGAAGACTAGAACAAAATCTTTCTAGAAATAAACAGAATTTTAAGAAGAATTGGCGCCATAGCAGACAAGAAAAGCTCAATAGAATCCCATCTCCAGGTAACTCATTCAAACTATAAGCACTTCCTTTGTGAAGCTTTTTTTAAAGAAGCTTGAGAAAATATAGTGAATAAACTGTTTGACCAAATTAGGAATTGCAAAAGACAACACAAGGGTGGGGCGGATAAACTACAATTGAAATTCTAAATGGGGCGGAGCAGGGCGGGGTTAGACAATATACATATGTGATAATATACTCGTGGTAATAGGTAATAACCAAGCATTGTTTGTGATTTGTAGTTTATCCTACCTATGAAAATTGAAAAACCAAGCATTTTTAACTTTAAAACTTTCATCTTTATATAGCTTTTTATCCATATGCTGTCAACTTAAAAAAACAAACACTATTAGGATAATAATTTCAGTCCATAATCTAATACTGTTGACATTTTTTCTTGTATACCAAAAGAAAACAAAATACTGCTTATTACCAGGAGAAACAATACTTCATTGATTGTATTTTGATTATTTTAAAATTTTCAAAATTTCGTTGTAAACTTGAAAAAATACCGTGAACCTGAATGGGTGGGGCAGGTTGGAAAACAAAAAAATATTAAACAGGACAGGATAGGGCATATCGAATCTATGGTAGCGCAAGGCTTTACCCGCCCCACCCTACCCCATCCACCCTAACCTGCCCTATTGCCATCCCTAGAATTAATAGTAATATTGATAAAATGAGAAAATGAGAGTAATAAAAGGGACTAGTTTTCCGCAACTTTTTGGTATTTCATTTGTTGGAAGTTTGAGTATTTAATTTTTTTTGGGTGGGTTGATACTTGATAGATGATTCAGCAGAAGAAAATTCGGAGACAGCTTTAGAGGAAGAAATGGAAGAACAGAAGGAAGAAGAAGAAGAAGTTGTTATGGATTATAAGGAGCCAACTATGTATGATAGTTTGTTGGAGTCATTGAGGTAAAAAAGAGTTATTACTTTGTAGAAGTATTCTTTGGCAAGCCTCACATCAGTGTCTGCTATGTCCCTCCCAGTACTGAATTTACACTCCAAGCATTTTGTTTTGATCCTACTCAATTTGAATCCTTTAGATTTCAAAGCATGTATCCAAACCTCCAATCTATCATTAACTTTAGCCTGAGTCTCATCAATCAGTACTATATCATCCGCAAAAAGCATACACCATGGGAGCTCCTCTTGAATAGATCATGTCAGCTCATCTATTACTAAAGCAAACAGAAAAGGGCTTAACCCAGATCCTTGATGAAGTCTCATCTCAACAGGAAAATACTCTGAGTCCTCTCCAGCTATTCTTATCCGAGTTTTGGCTCCGTCATGCATGTCCTTTATCACCCTAATATACACCACTGGAACACCTTTCACCTCTAGACACCTCCACTGGACACCCCAAAAGTTAGCTCAGAAGGAGGAGAATTGCCCAAGCCTTATGAGGAGTCCACCCATCTAATTAACCACCAATGTGGGACTTTTTGTTATTCTTCAACACCCTACCTCGCGCGTAATGTTTAGCATCTGGTGAATGGGAAATTTTTAATTTTTGGGGACCAACATTAGGTGAGATGGATCCTGCTCTAATACCACCTAAAATTAGGTTTTCGGCCTAACTCACACCTCAAAAGCTAGCTTAAAGGAGGAAAGATTGCCCAAGCATTATAAGGAGTCCCGCCATCTCATTAACCACCAATGTGGGACTTTCTGTTATTCCTCAACAGTGTCCATATGTCACAACTTGTCTTTTGATAGACATGATCCCAACCATGAAGGAGATTTCTCTTTCCAGCACTGGGATTGAGCTAGTTGTATATAGAAAAGTCAAGGGAAACAAAGATGGTGCCAGGAAATCAATTGATATCCCTTGAAGAGCCAGCCCCATAAAATTCAACTCCATTGAATGTAACAACGAGGTGTAAGCTAGAACTTCCTCATGGGTTAAAAACAACATCATTTAGTAAGAAGTTCAGTGCTTTGTTTGACGACTTAGAAGATGCAAAATCTTTGTCTGAAAAACTAGATCAAAGGAGGGGGAAACAAGGAACCAACAACCATTTGGTTCAAAAGGAGGTCAAAACCTTATTTTCGAGATAAAATATAAAGATGGCGAGTCAAGAAGAAAGTTGAGAAAAAGGAGGAGAGCACCAATTAGTGATCAATAAAGATAAATATCCTTTCTTGGAATGTTAGAAGGCTCAATTAGGCGGATAAGAGAAAATTGGTGAAACAACTAATTCACCAGTGGGGGCTAATATTCAAGTTCTATTTGAAGCGGATAGTTGAGGTGTATATCGATTGTTTTCTTCTTTCCTAGGAGTGGATACAACTCCTCTATCTCTATGAGGTAGTGGTAAGGCCTGCGTACACTCTATCCTCCCCAAATCCTACTTCGTAGGATTCATCGGGTATGTTGTTATTGTATTTGAAACCAAGCTTGAGGGGGAAAGAAACAATCTGATAAGAGAGTTATGGGCTAAAAGATGGATGGGTGAAGTACATCTTGAGGACAAGAGGGAGTGGCTGGGGGAATTGGTTGTGATTGGCAACCAAATGATCAATTGCAAGTTCACAAGTATCAACTAGGATCTAACTTGGCACCTCCTAGCAGTCTGTGCAAACTGATATAGAATCATTAGAGGGGAGCTTTGGAGAGGAATGATTGAATGTAGATCAAACTTCGAGGGGGATTGGGTGATTTGTGGTGACTTCAATATGACAAGATTTACCTCAGAAAGGGCAAACAGCAACAGACTCACTGGGGCAACAACTGAATTCACTAATTGCATAAATGAATTAGAACTAGTTTATCCTCCTTTATTTGGAGGGTCATACACTTGGAGAAGGGAAGAAAACATGACCAGTGCATCCAGAATTGATAGATTTCTACACTCAGCAGAATGGATGGTGTGGTCTTTTATAACAGACTCTGTTGTCAAGACTAGGGTCAAACCACAACCAACCCAATCCTACTTACTTGTGGGGATTGGATTTTCAAGAAATCATATTTTAAATTTGAGAAATGGTGGCTAGTATTGGAAGTGAAGCTAATTAGTTAATTAGTTATATTTATCAGATATGAGGATATAAATATAGTTATTTGTTAATGAGTGAATTAGGCTGTTAGTTGGGGGAATTAGTTTTAAGTGGGGATTAGTTATTTAAATATAATTGTATTTAATTATATTTAGTAGGAAAAGGGTTATATGTGTATAAATACACAAGTACGGTACAAATTTCCCAATTAATAAGAAAAGTACTATTTCTCAAATCCCTAACCCTTCCTCCTACAGCGGCGACGAGAAATTCGTACATGGTATCAAAGCTACGCCGCTAGCGGCGACGGCATTGACGACGACAAGGTCAACACAGACCAAGAAACTCAACAATGGCAGAAGGAAGTCGTGAATCGACTGAGGATTGCGATGCCAGCGATCATGAATCGACCGAAGATCATGAATCAATTGGAAAATTGATTGAGACACTTGATGCCGTGGAGAAGAATCAAAATCATCCCCTATATTTTCATCCATCGGACACGCCTGGAAGCATACTCACCTCCGTTCAATTGATAGGAACCGAGAACTACTCTCTGTGGAGTAGGTCAATGTTGATTACACTCCGAGCCAAGAGTAAGCTCGGTTTCGTTCTAGGGACGTGCAGAAGGTCAGATTACACCCTCAACTGCAGGAGCAATGGGAAAAATGTAATGCGTTTCGTTCTAGGGTGCTTGGATCATGAACACGGTATCTAAAGAGTTGTTAAGCGGAATTGTGTATGCCACGGATGCGGCGACAGTTTGGGCGGATTTGAATGAGAGGTTCAACAAAGTGGATGGTTCGAGAAGCTACCAACTCCATCGGGAAATTTGCACCCTCAGTCAAGGTAACCTAACTGTCTCGGGGTATTTTACTAAATTGAGGCTCATGTGGGATGAGTTTGATGCACTGGTGCCTCCTCCTTCATGTAATTGTGAAAAGTCCAAAATGTATATTGATCACTTGCAGTACCTACGACTGTTTGCTTTTTTAATGGGACTAAATGATGTGTATAGCCATGCACGTAGTCAGATATTGATGATGAATCCACTGCCAAATGTAAGTAGAGCATACGCCATGATAATGGCTGATGAGAGTCAGCGAGTGACTGCCAATTCAAAAGTGAGTAGGGATTTGAATGAGTTTATGGCACTTTATGCAGGAAGGGGAACAAACTATAAAGGAAAAGGAGGTTATGACTCTGTTGAAAGTACTAATGCAGGCAGTGCAGGAGGTTTTTATACCTATAGGCAGAGAAGAAGCAACAACCTGATTTGTGATTATTGCAAAATGAATGGGCACACCAAGGATGTGTGCTACAAGCTTGTAGGCTACCCAGCAGATTGGAAATTCAAGAAGAGGCCTGGACCTAATGTGCTGCAGAACAGTAGAATGCAAAAGGATCATGATATGGCAAATCATGTAAATGCTTCCATGAATGAGAAGGAATTGAAGGATCCCTTTGCTCCAACCGGTACGGTCAAGAATGTTGATACACAGCCTGCTCTCACTCAGGATCAATACAAGAGGATCATGCACCTGTTAGAGAAAGAAGAATCAGTACCACACTCAAGCTTAAGTAGGGGAAGAGATAACAAAGCAAACATGGCAGGTATAATCACCATGACTGATGCTTTGACTGTTAATGATGAAAAGACTAAAAAAGGAGAAGGAAATTGGATAGTGGACTCAGGTGCTACCTGTCACATGACATATAATCTAAATAGACTATGTCATGCCTTAGAGAGCACCAATAAAATGGTATATTTGCCCAATGGAAAAACTGCACAAGTTACACATATTGGATGTTGCAATACTGCCAATGGAAATAC
>JAABOM020061205.1:0-11202 GCA_011800125.2 Solanum clarkiae
TTTCGAATCTATTGTAATACATTAGAAGCTTGTGCACATGACAACCAGGTCTTGGGGGATTTTCATCAAATTGAACTATTATTTTTATTATAATTTCGCATTTTTGAGGTTATAGTAGGGTTGTAGGCTGACTTGTCTTAGTGAGATAAGACGAGTGCCATCATGCCCATTTTTGGGTCGTGACAATGGGATGGAGAAAGACATTGTTGAATTTGTCCCTAAGTGTCACAATGGTCAACAGGTCAAGGTTGAACATCAGAGACCGTGTGGATTAGCTCAGAACTTTGAAATTCCAGAATGGAGGTGTGAGACGATTAACATGGATTTCATTACTGATTTACCAAGATCCTGAAAGAAGCATGATTCGATATCAGTGATTGTTGATAGGATGACTAAATTATCCCACTTTTTGGTAGTTAAAACAACTAATATAGCTGAGGAGTATGTCCGACTATACATTCGAGAGAATGTGAGGTTGCATGTGGTTCTCTTGTCATTATCTCGGACAGAGGAGCTCAATTCACCTCTCAATTTTGGAGTTCCTTTAAGAAAGGATTGGGTACGAAAGTGAATTTAAGAACA
Organism: Solanum clarkiae; assembly: GCA_011800125.2. NCBI lineage: Eukaryota > Viridiplantae > Streptophyta > Magnoliopsida > Solanales > Solanaceae > Solanum > Solanum clarkiae. The sequence goes on from JAABOM020061205.1 coordinate 583, forward strand.
ATTTTTCACCCTCAGATAGACGGACAGGAAGAGCGCATCATTCAAACCTTAGAAGATATGTTGAGAACGTGTGTCATTGACTTCAAGGGTAAATGGGATGATCATCTGCCATTGATTGAGTTTGTGTATAATAATAGCTACTATGCCAGCATTCAGAGGCCCCATATGAGGTCTTATACGGGAGGAGAAGTAGATCACTAATTAGCTGGTTCGAGATTGGTGAAGCTGAATTGATCAGACCTGATCTTGTCCACTTGTCCATAGAGAAGGTGAAGGTCATTAGATAAACGTTGAAGAAAACACAAAGTCGTCAGAAGTGTTATATAGATGTAAGAAGAAAAGACTTGGAGTTTGAGGAGGATGATTAGGTGTACTTGAAGGTGTCACCCATGAAGGGTGTCATTAGATTTGGTAAGAAGGGAAAGTTGAGTCCATATTATATCGGACCATATCAGATTATGAGGAGGATTAGGAAGGTCGCTTATGAGTAGGACTTGCCTTCAGAGTTAGATGGAGTTCACCCGGTGTTTCATGTGCCAATGCTAAAGTATTTGGGAGATCCTGCTTTGGCAATCCCTATTGAGAGTACGAGAGTGAAGGATGGATTATCTTATGAAGAAATTCCCAATTGACAAGTTTGTAAGCTGAGGAACAAAGAGATAGCCTTCGTCAAGGTTCTATAGAGGAATCAATTTGTTGAAGAAGCTACGTGGGAAGTTGAGGAAGCGATGAAACTTAAATACTCGCACCTATTCGTGCCAAATGATGATGATGTCAAAGGTAATGTCCTTACCTTTAATGCTATTGAATGTCCTCTTTCTTTGAGTTGATGTCTTAATCTGATTCTATTCTCGAGTCTAAGATAGAGATAGATAAGTGATGGATAGTTGAGATTTCGAGAGTTTCCAAGTGAGGACTAAGATGAGTTTTGAGGCTACTCTTGCTTTTATTCTACTTTTACTCATCATTCGAGGACCAATGATCCCAAGGGGGAGATGATGTAACACCCTGTAAAATTATCGAAACACCCTTAAAATGTAATCATGTGCATACTGCATCTTCCAAAGCTCTAAGGAAAAATCCGAGATCAGATATGTGATCAACATGGAAAATGTTCTCGACCCGATTTAAGAGTAATCAGATCAAAAAATAAATTTTGCTAATTAATATCGGACAGTGTCTGTCCGTGCCCCCCGGCGCGACGCTGAGGAGGCATAGAGTAACACTTTGGGTTTTTCTTTTTTTTTTTGACGGGAATTAAAAATTCTGAGAATTCACATAAATATACTGGTTCACGCCCCTGGCGCGACGCAGACCAGCACAAATTTTCTGACTTTTTCTTTTAAATACGAGAAGGGTATTTTGGGTATTCCTAACCTATATTAATACGTCAAAACATATTTCTAAGCCTAAATTCATGCAAAAGGGTCTCAAAACCCATTTCCCAACCCTAAGTCTAAAGGAGAGAAACTGAGAGAAGTAGAAAAGAGAAAGAGGAAGGTTTCAAAGTCCAAGGCCAAATTCATGAAGAAAGTTGGGAATTCTTCAATCCCTGGTATGTAAAAGCTACCTAGAGCATGGGATTATTCTCCCATATTCCCCCATAATTGATTTAGATTGACTAGTTGAAATAATGAGTCTTACCTGTGATTTGTTGGATGTAACCGTGAAAATTTTTAAATTTTTTCGTATAGTTTCATAAATTAATGATCATCATATTTGAATTTACTTTTTACATATGTTATTGGATGATTGTGTACCTAATCTACAGGATTTTTTTCTGTTAAAGACTTCAAGAATGAACTTAGGGGTGATATCTAGAGCCTAGGATGTCTAATTGTGTTGTTTGTTGTGGTCTAAGTCTTGAGATAGGTGTGGTGATAGCTGTAGTAGACGAAGTTAATGTCCCTGAGGTTTAAATGGGTTTGAGATAGAGAATCTATTCCTTGAGTTGATAGAATGTCAGATGAGATGAGGTCCTTGCCTGAGGGAGGGGTTAGTTATACAACCAACCTGATGTTGATAGACTTATAATCATATCGAGTCCTAAGAGGAGTATTAGTACCGAAATGGGTAAGAGTGAGTCCCACTCGTACTCATTAACTACGTGGCCAGCGTAGGAGAGGAATGGACCATGAAAGCGAATGTTTCCTTTGCTCAACAGAGGACTTGACAGACTTCTTTGGGATCCCCGACAGACTCGTCCTTTATCCCAGCAAGGTACTGGGCGGATGTGGTAACAACATCTCTTCATTTTATCATCACTAGCTCATAGATGGTGATTGTCGGTTATAGAAACTCCCAGATAGATTTCATGTTGATAGTACTCTGAGATTGATGTGATACTGTGATGTCTTGATGGATAGTGATGTGGTAGAGTTATGTTCCTTACCTCTGAGTTGAGGTTGAGTAATTGGTGAGCTGATGCTATTGTATATTGTATAGCCTACATTATTTACTTTATCCCATTTTACATGCAGTATATTCTACGTACTAATGCCCTTTTAGCACTGTATCATTTTATGATGCTGATTCTATAGACATAGGACTTCAGTAGGCTAATCGTTGAGGTTCACAGATCCTCAGACAGAGACATAGTGAGTCCTCCCTTGCTTACGAAGGACATATTTATCTTCTTCTTTTTTTTATCTATTTTGAGTTATTTCATTGGACTGTGGCAGCCATGTCCTGTCATGGTACCTTCTTAGAGGATAGCTATAGAGGCTTCATAGACATAAACAATTGATAGTTGTTGTTGAGATTGTTTTCCCCATTCCTTATTGCAATTGAGTTGCTCTTTCCTTCGTACTCTATATGATAGTGATTATGATAGTCTTATATCCCACAGATAGCCTTTTTAATTTCCTAATATATTCTGCAAATGAATTGATTGAATGAAGCCGATAAGACTAGGTAGCTCGCTTGAAAGCTAGTAATAGTCTCCGAGGGCCAGTTACATCTAGGGTATCCTCCCTAGGCATGACACATAGTGTGCCAAGTTGACTATTACCTAAGATTCATTCGTTGGTGTATTTGGTATGTTCTTGAATATTGTTGATTTATTTTCTTGTAAAGTTTGTTCATTAGCAGAGTTTGGTAACTACAAAAGGAGGATTAGACATACACTAATTTAAGGATAATTATCTGTTAAGAACGGCTAATTACAAAGCACTAGTACTAGATAATAAGGAATCTTTAATGTATTGCAATATGTATTTAAAATCATCATTTTTAATTTAGAGCTCGAATATTGTAATTATATTCAATCTTCATAGTAAGCATGTATGATTCTTACGATGTAGGAAAATTCCTGAAGTACAATACATGTTTGGTCTATAAATCTATGTGAGTTTATATCTTTGGATGTTTTGGTTTTTGGTAAAATTTATTTGGTAATAGAAGTTTTCTAGGTTAAGAAGAAGGAAAAGATTTGGAAAAATAAAAATCTGCAACAAATTAATTTGGGCCAAAATACAGTCATGTAATTACTTTAAAAGACACTTTAAGCTTTTATATTTTAGAAATAAAATTTCATTTACTTAACGACTGTCAGTTTTTTCTTTCTCTGTATAATATAATAAGTAATAATAAAGAGAGCTAGATTTGTATGTTATTTTCTATTGTAAACAAGCTGCAAACATTGATATTACTTTTATTTTTTTATTTGTTGTGGAAAAATTAAGTATATATTTTTAATTGATTAGGGATGCTGAGATTGGTGACAACAATGAGTAGCTAATTATATTTATTTATTTATATTGATGAATATTCATGATTAATTATAATTTTATGTCAAACTTACGTATATTATTGAAAATTCTTAGTTGTGGGTTACTTCAAGATATTATTGCGAATTAAAAAATAATAAAAATTATAGATGATAATCTCAAATTTACAAGATACGAATAGACGTCCTTGTTGTTACACGAGCATAGGTTTCATTTTCTACAAATATAAATTTATCAAGAAATAATATTTTATTAATAATAATAAAACAAAAATTTATTCTCCATTAAGAATATGGTTGCACCTCTTTATGGAGACACTGATTTTTTTTTCTCAAGGATGCGGTGGCACATACTGACCCAAATGAGTTAAATAATCATTTTTTCTTTAATCAAGGTTAAAACTTGATTACAAAGAATTTTTAAGATGTAAAGAAGGTAATCATGCCTCGAACGTCTTGACGAATAATGCGGTGATGCATCTAAGTTAAGACTCATAAAATCAACAATTTTATATAAAAATAAACAAATTAAGGGTCATAGACACAATTTATCCCAAATTAATTTAAGACAAGTATAGGTTGATAAAAGTGACCGTGCTAGAACCACAGGACTTGAGGGATGCCTAACACCTTCCCCTCGGTCAATAGAATTCCTTACCCGAATTTTTAGTTTGCAGATCAATAAAAATAAAGAGACATTTCCTTTTGATTAGGGATTCAAAAAGGTGACTTAAAACACCAAAATTCAATTACAAGTGGCAACTCTGAATAAATAAAATAATCCTTTTTTAAAATAGTCACTTTAATTGAAAAAACTCTATCTTTCAAAACAACTCGCTCGTGGGAAAAATAGGGGTATGACATCATTGATGACTCTACTGGGGCTAACCAGAGTTCGAGCTTTGTTATATTGATTGGTACTTGCTTTAATTATTTGGATATATTGTGTTCATTGACTCAAGTTGATATTTGCTCACTTTTGTTGTAGTGATATAGTTGAATGACTTATAAACTGCTTCTCTCGCACACTCTGTCTGAGTCTCTGAAAGCGTAGGTTAGCCAGAAATATAATTACGCATCCTACTTTCTGTTGAGATAAAGCTGGAGTATCTTGTCACCCAGTGAAGTATTATTAGTTGCACATGTTAGACAAGGTTGGACCAGCAACGAAGTCGGAGTAGCACTGCTATCGATAAACCCTCCCTGGCTCGAGTGTCCCCTCAAGTAAGCCGGTATAGACACCACCTCCATAAGGACTCCAAACTTAGTAGAACAAGCCTCAGGCAATCATTATCCTCTTAGGATACACTTATCTGCATTTGACTTTGTATGGCTAAGCACATGTATTGGGTTCATATGGGACATGAACTATCTTTTAGACTGAAATGTTCATGACTAGGTGTTACTTGTTACAACATACATTAATTAGAAAACTATTTGGATATTCTCATTAAATATTTTATTTTTTGGGGTCAAATATCAAAGAGTTCAGTCCTTGCATGTTTGCACCAAGATGTCCCAAATAGAAGCTGTTCTTCAAAAAGTCAAACACATTTATGAAAAGTGGTCGAACTACGTACACCTGATTCTCATGATGAGATACGTAGGCAACCCTTCTTGGGTTTGGTGGTCTTTATCAATAAAATTGTAAATATATACATATACATATATTAAATGGAAAATGAAAATACAAACATTTTTTCTATTCATAAAAGCAAAAGAATATATTTATTTCTTATAGAAAAAATAAACATGAACAATTTTTATAATCCGGAACTACGCACTTCTGATTTTCACCATGATGAGATATGTAGGCAACCCTCTCTAGGTTCGGTGATTCTTCTTTTCAAAAATAATAATAATAATTTTTTGTCCAAAAAAAATTACTTTTCATTAAAAAAAATCCTTATTCAAGAGGTTCAAAAACAAAAATCTTATTTCTTTGTTTAAAATAGAAAAAATGATTTTTTTTCATTCCTATACAAAAAGAAAAAACAAAGTTTTATTTCTTTTTCAAATTAAAAATTATAAAACAAAAAATGTGTTTGTTGTCTTGATTGGTACCAACGTACTTAGAAGTGTGCATGAAAAAATAAATTAAACTATTTGGTATAATAGAGTGGACCAACATTGTTGTGACTCATATTGATTCTTTTGGTGCCTCTTGATTGTACTTATGTCACACTTGGAAAATTCTCTTGCTCAAAGCTAAGGGTAAAAATGTTTGACCTCATTGTTTCATGTGCATTGTGTGGTGAACTTTAGATACAAAGTTCAATGGCATGACTTGTAGATCTAGAACTTTACCCAATTGTTTGTTGAGGCAAAATTTTAAGCAACATTTAATTTGTAAAAGGATTATAGGCTTTCTTTGATCTAATTGTGCCTGTAAGCCTACAAAATGACATATGATCCCTAGTGTTTTCTTTTTTGAGACTAAAATATTTTTTTCGATAACTGTATCATAGACCATGTCCTTTTGAGTGTATAACTGCACCACTTTATTTTTCTTCTATCTGTCAGGCCTCTACAGGGTACCCTAGGCATGACTGGCACTCGGAGACTATTGCTAGCCCCCAAGCGGGACTACCTCGTCTCATCGCATTCGTTCAATCAGTTCAATAGTGGAAGATAACCAAGAAATAGCAATCTATAAGTGAGCTAACTATCAACTCAGTCTATCATAAATGAAATATGAAACGAAAGAACAATCTCAGTGTAAAGAAAGAAAAAAAAAGGGGAAAGAACCCCAAACATCGACCGTCATCAATCTATGTCTATAAAGCCTCTATAACTACTGTCTAAGATAGTTCCATTACAGGCCATGACTACCACAATCAAAGAACATAACTCAAGATAAATGAATGATAATTATGTCCTCTGAAAACAAGGGAGGACTCACCAAGTCTCTGTCTGAAAATCAGTGAACCTCAACGATTAGCCTGCTGAAGTTCTCTGTCTACAGAATTTGCATCATAAAATGATGCAACGCCAAAGGGGAATTAGTATGTGGAAATATTATATGTAAAATGGGCTAAAGTAAAAATTATACGATAACAATAGCTCATCAATCACTCATCCTTAAATCATAGTACCATCATCATGAAACCTATCTGGGAGTTTCTAAACCGGCAACCACTACCTATGAGCCAGTGATGATACAACAAAGAGATGTTGTTGCCACATCCGTCCAATATCTTATCGGGGTACAGGACGAGTCTATCAGGGATCCTCAAAGAAGTCTATCAAGCCCTCTGCGAGATAAAGGAAATATTTGCTTTCACGGTCCAATCTTCTACTATGTTGGCCATATAGTTAATGAGTTCGAGTGGGACTCACTATTACCCGCTAATACTCCTCTAAAGAATCAATATGCTCATAAGTCTATCAATACATCAAGTATTTCCTTCAATTATCCTCTACGAGCAAGAACACTCAGCTCATATCATCATCTATCAACTCAAAGATTACTATTATTCCTTTAAAGCTAAGGTTCGGTCTTATTAGTCTCAAAGCACACTAATTCAATCAATTTTAGTCATCAACACCGTCATCTCAGGACTCAGACTCCAACAATCTACATAGTCAGATAGTTAAGGCTCTAGACATTGCTACTAAGTTCATTCTTGAAGTATTAAACAAGGGGAAACATGCAATCTAGGTATACAACCACACAATAATTCATATAAACAGTAAATAAAAGGACAATGATCATCAATATGAGATAATATATAATAGTGTTCAAGAAATGAAGATAATGCTCAAGAAATTCTTCAAGAAACCACTACTCAAGACCCATCAACTACTAATTATGAACCTGCTACATGTATTGGGGCACATGGAAGAATAATTCCATGTTCTGGCTAGTCTTTACATACCTGGGATGATAAATTTCTACCTTTCCTTCAAGAATTTAGCCCTAGACTCAAAACCCTCCGCTTGCTCTTTTCTCCTTCTCTTAGTTTCTCTTATTTAGACTTAGTAAAATATGGGTTTTGAAACCTTTTTTATACGAACTAAGACTTAAGAACATGTTTTGGACTTACAAATGGATAAGGAATAACCAAAATACCCTTCCCGAAATATAAAAGAAGAATTTTAAAACTGATATACTAGTCCGCGATGCGCCAAGGGTGCAGACCAGTACAATTTCGCTAATTTTTGCAAATTTCAATTTTCGTCGAGTTTTAAAGAAAAAACTAAAGTGTCACTCTGCGCCCCCTCCTCGTCGTGCCAAGGGCACAGACAGACATTGTCCCGACATTAATTAGCGAAAATTACTTTTTGCTTCGGTTGCTCTTAAATAGGATCGAGACCATTTTCTCACTCAATTTTCCGCGTTGATCACAAATCCAGTCTCGAATTTCCCATCAGAGCTTTGTAAGACAAGTTGTGCGCATGATTATATTTTAGGGGCATTTCGATAATTTCACAGGGTGTTACATCATCTCCCCCTTGGAATCATTTTTCCTCGAATGATGAGTAAAGGTTGGATGGAAACACGAATAACCTTAGGACTCATCTCATTCCTCACTTGGGAACACTTGAACTCTCAACTATTCATCACCTATCTATCTTCGTCTTAGACTTGGGAATATAATTAGATAAATACATCAACTCAATGAAAGGAGACATTTACTCATGTTAAGGATCAGGACATTTACCTTCAACATCATCATCATTTGGCACGAATAGGTATGGGTATTTGAGTTTCATCGCTTCCTCAATAAATTGATTCCTCCGTAGGACTTTAATGGAGGCTATCTCTTTATTCATTAGCTTACGAACTTGTCAGTCAAGGATCTTGACTAGAATTTCTTCGTAAGATAAGCTGTCTTTCACTCCTGTACTCTCTACAAGAATTGTGAAGGAGGGATCCCCCAAACACTTCTTTAAAATCGACACATGGAACACCGGGTGAACTCCATCTAGCTCAAAAGGCAGGTTTAGCTCATAAGCAACGTTCCAAATCCTCCTCACAATCTGGTATGGTTCGATACAATGTGGATTCAACTTTCCTTTCTTACCAAACGTCATGACACCCTTCATGGGCGACACCTTCAGGTACAATCAATCATCCACCTTAAACTCCAAGTCTCTTCTCCTCACGTCCGTGTAAGACTTTTGACGACTCTGTGCTGTCTTCAACCTCTATTTGATAACTTTCACCTTCTCCATAGACTGGTGGACAATGTCATGTCCAATTAATTCAACTTCACCAACCTCAAACCAGCCAATCGATGATCTATATCTCCTCCTGTATAGATCCTCATAAGGGGCCATCTGAAAGCTGGCATGGTAGCTATTTTTGTATGCAGACTCGATCAATGATAGATGATTGTCCCAATTGCCCTTGAATTCGGTTAAATAAGCTCTTAAGATGTCCTCCAAAGTCTGTATTTTGCACTCTGCCAGCCTATCTATCTGAGGGTGAAAGCTTGTGCTCAAATTCACCTTTGTGCCCAAATCCATATGGAAATATCTCCAAACTTGTGAGGTGAATTGAGCTCCTCTGTCCAAGATGATAGACAAGGGAACCCCATGCAATCTCACAATCTCTCGAATGTATAGCTGGGCATACTCCTCAGCTGTATTAGTTATCTTAACTGCCAAAAGGTGGCCGCTTTAGTCATCCTATCTACAATCACCCATATCGAATCATGCTTCTTTCGGGATCTTGGTAGACCACTGATGAAATCTATGTGATCATCTCCCACTTCCACTCAAGAATTTCAAAGTTCTGGGCCAGTCCACATGATCTCTGATGTTCAACCCTAACCTGTTGATAATTGTGTCATTTAAAGACAAATTTAGCAATATCCCTCTTCATTCTATTCCAGCAATAGGCTTTCCTCGTGTCATGGTACATCTTGGTAGAACCATGATGAATGGAATATCTGGAGCTATGAGCTTCATCCATGATCCTGTCTCAAACACCATCAACAGTGGGCATACATAATCTACCTTGGTATCTCAACACCCCATTTTCCCCTTTGGAGAAAACCATCACCTTCTTCTTGTGAGTTGTTTCTTTCAATTGGAACAAGACAGGGTCTTGGTCTTGCTTCTCCTTCACTTCCGACACTAAGGATGAAGCAGAACCATTGAACATTGACCCCACCTTCATTGCTCTCCTCAAGTTGCACTCCTAATCGCGTCAATGTACAAACTTCCTTAGCTAGTTCTCTCCTTCCTTCCTCTACATGGGTAGTGCTACCCATAGACATCCTGTTAAGAGCATCAGCAATGATGTTAGCCTTACCTAGGTGGTAGAGTATGCTCAAATTATAATCCTTGAGCCACTCCAGCCATCTCCTCTGTCGCAGGTTGAGCTCTTTCTGGCTGAACATATACTGCAAGCTCTTGTGGTCATTGAATATGTATACATCCATTCCATATAGATAGTGACGCCAAATCTTAAGTGCAAATACCGCTACTGCCAACTCGAGATCATGAATCAGATAGTTCTTATCATGGATCTTAAGTTGTTTGCAAGCATAAGCTATCACCTTCCCTCTCTGCATAAGTAAACAACCCAATCCAACTCTTGATGCATCACAATATATCAGGAAGTCTCCCATCCTATCAGACAAAGTCAAAACTGGGGTTGTAGCCAATATAGTCTTCAACTCTTGGAAACTCTTTTCACACTGCTCGAGTTTTAGCAAAAGTGGCTCTCCGGTGTCGTATTGATTGGTTGAAAGGCCTGAAAGAGAACGTTGTTTTTTTTTGGGGAGGGGGGTGATACCCGTTGGTATCGGATTCAAGGGATTAGTGCACCCTTCAAAACAACATAACAACATTCCTTTGGAAACAAAAAAAAACGAATCTATTCGAGGGGGAGATGAGAGATATTTTGTTCCACCACAGAAAATTATTTGATTCTTGTCTTT
>JAABOM020061206.1:0-11202 GCA_011800125.2 Solanum clarkiae
TTAACAGATACATTAAACTTTTTTATAAAAAACAAAAAGGAAAATAAAAGATAAATAGAGGAAAATTATTTAAACCAGTGTGTATATAAATGGTAAAAATCAGAATATAATTTCAAATTAAATATTATCATGTATATACATGAAAAAAATCATAATATAAATTTAAATTAAATATTACCCCATATATATATATGGTAACTATAAATATTAAATATAAAAATTTGGTAATAATGTATATTAAACTACATATATAGGATATTTTATTCTTCATTGTTACTAAGTTTTAGGTGTATGTGCTTTGCACATATGTATCATGTCAATTTAAAAATTATATATAAATAGTACTTGTCATTAAAATAAATAAAATATTTATATAAAATAAATATTATTAATTTGATACAATAGTTTAATTTATTATGTACAGGAAAAGATGAGAAAATTAATTCAATTACTTATAATATAAATCTTTTAATATTTTATGAATACAAAAAGCAATAATTTGGAGTTGAATAGTTAGTAGTTAAATAATTAACCGATAGAATCTAATTTTGAAATAGACTCCTCAATATAAAAAGAGTTGTTTAATGTTTCCAACATAATTTTAATTACTCTTTTTCCTTTTTAAATATGTTATATTACATACTTTTATTAACAAAATATTTGATAATCTAAATTTTAATTCATTTCAAAGTCTTAAATATTAAAAAACAATGTTAAATGTAAAAAATAACTTTTAAGGAAAAAATTAGTTTAAAACTAAATTAATTAAAAAGAAAACTAATTTTTCGAAAAAATAAAAGAAAACAGAGTCGTCACTTAATTTTTTTAAAAGAAATTAAGAAAACTTTAAAAAGAATTTTAAGAACCTAACAAAAAAAGTCTCAAAATTTCAGAGAAATGGGTAAGAGTTCAATTTCCACTTTGAGAAGAAATTAATCACTCAAACATGGCCGCTAACTCACTGTTGACCGGCAATTTAAACTCATTTGACTAACTTCGAAAAATGCCATATTTTAAAATTAAAAATTGAAAATCTAGCCATATTCAATTTGAATACATTTTTAAAAAAAAAATAAAAGAGAAATTGAGTTTCTAAAATTTGAACTAGAAAAAAAACTAAGTGCTAAAAACTTAAACATGCATTTTCGAATTAAAGAACAAAAAATCAAATTTTAATAAAATAATATAAATGGCTAACTTTGGGGAATTTAATTAGATTAAAAATAAAACAATAAAGGTTAGTATTCAAATAAATACATAAAATAAAGTAAAAGAAGGGGGTTGAGAGTTTTGGGCCTGTAGCCCATTTCCATCGAAGGCGGCTGCTGCTGCTTTATGTTTGCCTGTGGTATACACTTAGTGTATAAACTGCGTATAACAATGTATACATAGTGATTTTGCCTTCAAAAACCTTCATTTCAGCTTCCCTTGATCTGTAACAGCTTCCCAATGACTCAAGTAGGATGGGACGACCCGAAATTCGCGGATATGCAAGGAAAGAGTCCAAAACGGACTCGAATAGGTGTCACATGCAATACAATAAAAAGGAAAACTTCAGAAGCACCAATTCATTCAAACTAAACTTGAAAAATATGCAAGATGATATTTAGGTAATAATAGCTAAGGAAATATCACACTATGTGCACATAAGAAATATTATGGCAGTGTCATTCACAACTTAGCCTTCTTTCACGACACCAACTAGTAAGAAGGAAAACTTATGGAAAAGGCTCAGGGAAAAATTCAACCAATGTACTCACAGACACAATTAATCTTTAAAAATGACTAGCATATGAAGTCAAAGTAATTCAAACTTTCATAATGGATATGGATGATCCCAAACATGATTGGTAATGTTTCCATTATCACTTTAAGATTAGGATTTTGTAAAACCAAGTTAGACTTGACTATGAATGATCGAATTATTCAAAGCAGACGTAAGCAAACGCCTTAACCCAGCGTTTAAAGAATTATCAACAACCCAAACGAGCATTTTAAAGAAAACCATATACTAATGTAACCAAATATATACATAAACTTCTCAAAATTTGAACTAAGCTAATCTCAAAACATGTCAAACACAAGAGTAGAGTGGCTCATAAAGAGACAAAAAGCAGCAAGTATCTCAACATGAACAACTTTCTACATCAAAGGGAGGAGAAAAACAACTTTTAACAGTGAGGTCAAAAGAGGAACTTTTGAATAAATAAGGAGACACAATCCTTTCACATTAAAAAAAAGGTTATTGCCGGCATTTTTAACGGAACAACAATGTTACATGACCTGTCCAATACTCCCAAACAAACCAAGAAGTTTCGGAAGGAAAGCGACATAGAGAAAACAGACGCACAGGTGAAAATTTGAATAACCTGGGATTCAAACATTTATGAACTCACAATCTTGTGACCAAAAGCTTTGAATTTTAAAGAAAACTCGACGAGGGTAAAAAGAAGATGAACCCGGCATAAGCCACATAACCAAAAATTGCAGGAATTAACAAAGCCAAAACTTGAATACTGTAGGCAGGAAGTAACATGTTATTAAACGCATTGAGACCACATTAACAGACAATTGTACTACATTCTTTATATTCATACTTGAAACGACTTTATAGAATCATACATGAACAAACCAAGAAAGGAATCCGACCAGAATAACAACAACATACTCAAGCTGAAAAAGCCAATATCTATCACAATCAGTTGTATTCAAGAGAGAAAAAGCCAACAAAACGAAACTGTTACTCATGCCGATATCAATCTAGACAGCGTCTACAATTTATATTAACGAGAACAGAGCAAACAGTGGCCCCAAACGAAATCGCACAGTTCATATATCCATTATTAAAAACAACTGAAATAGAACCATTTCATACCATAGAACACCATGATACAAGCTAAAGTTCCGAATTAAACAACAAAAGAAAACGTAAAAATTTGAAATCTAAACCTTCATCTAACCATTTCAATAAAAACTACTCCTAATTCATATTGATTAATGTCAAAACTAATAGAAATTGGAAAATGGGATTACCTCTTTTGGAGCAGCGACCTGGTGACCACGAGCTTGAGAATTAGCTTCAACACCACCCAAAGAACTTTGCTTTCCTGGATTCGAACCAGCAGTTTATGGCTTCGAAGTTGTATGAACACTGAAATAGAGACTTGTTCGTGAGCCGTCTCAATTCAAAGCCCCTCAGAAACCTCCAGAATCGAGTGAACCTTTCAGGAAATGGTTTAAAAGAAACAAAAGCTCTAATATTTTTTAGAGATGAAGAACGTCTTCCTCAACAGTGAGGAAAAAAAGGGGATTATATAGGGTCGAATTAGGGCAACAAATGGGGGGAAAATAATAGGGCAACTTAGGGATTTTGGGGGTCGAATTTGGGGTTTTGAAATTCAAAATTTCGAATAAGATAAGGGAAACTTGATTTGGTTCACAATCCTCAACGGATTGATGCCCTGAACCGTTGATTCAAAAGAAGAAGGCATGCAATTTAGACACGTAGAAACTTCCCCCAACCAAAGCGTACTTGAGGTGACGACGGGAGGACACATTTGTACGAGTTGGTTTGAAGGAATCTAGGTTGGATTTGGGTTTGTAGGCTCGTCTGGTTTGTTCTTGCGAAGAAGAAGGAGAGGGGAGAGTAGATGTACGTGTGTGAAAGGAAGAGGGAGAAAGAGAAATAAGGAATAGAGGGCGCCTGGCCCCCACGTGTGATGCATATGCATATGTATATAATAAATAAGCTGAAAATAAAAGGGGTTTGGGCTGGCTTTGATTTGTTTTTGGGCTGGACTTAGGATTTTTGGGTCAAATAAAAGCTGAAAAAGAAAGAGTACAAAAGTGTAGGGGGAATTGATTTAAACAATTGGTCAATTGATTGCAATTTCGGCCAACTAAATGTAATCAAGTTGAATTCGGTTGACTAATTTAATTACACAATGAATTAATATAAATTAATTGAAGAGCTTTTAATATTATCAGCCTAAAATAATCAAATTAATTACAAAATAATAATTCTTAAAATAAAAAATGACATTTATTTGAGAAAATATTTTCGTATTTTTGAAAGCTAATTATTTCAAATTGTTAAAATTAAAAGCTCGATGATTAATTCATACTATGGAGGGTAAAAATTGAATGTCAACAGTTGTCCCTTTCTTTGGATATGATCGACGAAAGAGATCGTGGACAAAGAAACATGACTAATCCAATTTTTAGCAGGCCACATCTTCATTTTCTGAAAAGCTCTTGGTATGAATTTTGAGAAATTATGGCCAGACCCTGTTTTTGGGTTTCCTACATATCTCAGGTTACATGAGAATTCAGACCACTTGTAGTTTAAAACGCTTGATTTTATGCACGATTTTGAAAAAATTCAAAAGTTATCCCAATATCGAATTATGGAGAAGTTAGACTGCTTGAGAATGAGAATTTAAAAATAAATGTTGGAACACAGCCGGGTTTTTCAAATTGAGTCCACCTACATATCCTTGAACTTAGGAATCAGGCTGCATGTAGTTCGACTCCATCAGTTGAAGAGGAAATCTCTTATTTTAAGATAACCTCTAGTTCAGGAAGAGTGAGAAACAAATTGAATCATGAAAAAAAGGCTTGCAACCTCTTAACTATAAATGTGGAGCTCTCCACATTCATAATTGAGAACTTACATGGACATAGTTTTCAGCATTCTTGGTACATTGTCACTCGGATCAGAAGTATTGCCTCTTGTGAGAGTTGAGATCACCTGGATGCGAACTAAAAACTAACGGACCCAAAGAAATACCCACATGCCTTCTGACAGGGGTGTGATTGGATTATGATAGGAGTCACTTCTCAACTCGTGTCCGAAGAGTTTGACGCCCTTCTTCAGACTATCCCAGTTCGCTGTTAAAAAAAAGTTCCACGTTATGCTGCATCCTACTTGATGATGTCCACACTTGTGGTTTGTTTTGAGAATTCACCCTTTCGGATGCTCTTGGTATAACTAAGACAAAATGTTAGTAAAAACCATAACTTTAATTAGGGATGATATCTATTACTATGTTTGACATATATATTCTTTTTTTCGACGTGATAGATAATGAGTCGATATGATGCAATCATGATAATGACCCTCTCGGCAATGAATGATGATGTCTTCCTTGAATATGTGAGGAATGTCATAGCTTTTTCGACAGCTTGAGAATGTAATGGCCCTCTCGGCAATGGATGATAAAATGGCCCTCTCGACAATGAATGAAGAAATGGCCTTCTCGGCAGCTTGAATGATGAAATGGCCCTCTCGGCAATGAATGATGAAATGATCCTCTCGGCAACTTGAAAATAAAATGGTCCTCTTGGCAATTGAAGATGCAATGGTCCTCTCGACGACTTGAAAGTAAAATGGCCCTTCGGTAACGAATGATGAAATGACCTTCTCGATGATGAATGATGAAATGGCCCTCTCGGTGACATGAAAATAAAATGGCCTCCTCGGCAATTAAAAATGCAATGGCCCTCTAGGTAATGAATGATGAAATGGCCCTCTCGGCAGCTTGAAATAAAATGGCCTTTTCGACAATTGAAGATGCAATGATCCTCTTGACAATGAATGATAAAATGGCCCTCTCGGCAACTTGAAAATAAAAATGGCTCTCTCGGCAACTGAAAGTAAAATGGCCCTCTCGACAATGAATAATGAAATGGCCTTTTCGGTGATGAATGACAAAATGGGCCTCTCGACAGCTAGAATGATGAAATGACACTTTCGGTGACTTGAAAATAAAATGTCCCCCTTGGAAATTGAAGATGCAATAGCCCTCTCGGCGACTTGAAAGTAAAACGGCCCTCTTGGCAATGAATGATGAAATGTCCTTCTCAGCAATGAGTGATGAAATGTCCCTCTTGGCAGCTTGAATGATGAAATGACCCTCTCGGCGACTTGAAAATAAAATGGTCTTCTCGACAATTGAAGATGCAATGGCCCTCTAGGCAATGAGTGATGAAATGACCCTCTTGGCAGCTTGAATACTGAAATGGCCCTCTTGGCGACTTGAAAATAAAATGGCCTTCTCGGCAATTTAAGATTCAATGGCCCTCTCGGCGATTAATGATGAAATGGCCCTCTTAGCAGCTTGAAAATAAAATGACCCTCTCGATGACTTGAAAATAAAATGGCCCTCTCGGCAATGAGTGAAGAAATGGCCCTCTTGGCAACGTTATTGATAAAATGACCCTCTCGGCGACTTGAAAATAAAATAGCCCTTTCGAAAATGGAAGATGCAATGGCCCTTTCAGCA
Source organism: Solanum clarkiae (assembly GCA_011800125.2). Classification (NCBI taxonomy): domain Eukaryota; kingdom Viridiplantae; phylum Streptophyta; class Magnoliopsida; order Solanales; family Solanaceae; genus Solanum; species Solanum clarkiae. The sequence continues at coordinate 6,285 of JAABOM020061206.1, forward strand.
ATTTGAAAGTAAAATGGCCCTCTCGGCAATGAATGATGAAATGGCCTTCTCGGCAATGAGTGATAAAATGTCCCTCTTGGCAGCTTGAATGATGAAATGACCCTCTCGGCAACTTGAAAATAAAATAGCCATCTCGGCAATTGAAGATGCAATGACCCTCTCGTCGACTTAAAAGTAAATGGCCCTCTCGGCAATGAATGATGAAATGACCTTTTCGGAAATGAATGATGAAATGTCCCTCTTGGCAGCTTGAATGATGAAATGACCCTCTCAGTGACTTGAAAATAAAATGGTCCTCTTGGCATCTTGAATGATGAAATGTCTCTCTCGATGACTTGAAAATAAAATAGCCTTCTCGGCAATTAAAGATGCAATGACCCTTTTGGCAGCTTAAATGATGAAATGACCCTCTCTGTGACTTGAAAATAAAATGGCCTTCTCGGCAATTAAAGATGCAATAGGTCTCTCGGTAATGAATGATGAAATGAACCTCTCGGCAACTTGAAAATAATGAACTGACCCTCTTGGTGACTTAAAAATAAAATGATCTTCTCGGTAATTGAAGATGCAATGGCCTTCTCGATGATGAACGATGAAATGGCCTCCTTGGCAGCTTGAAAATAAAATGCGATGCATTGTTGGGGATTTGAGTAAGACAAAACTATTTATTTCTCGGTCCTCCCCTTTTAAATAAGAGTTGTAAATATTTTTCCAGCACCCACAAAAAATTTCTTAGTTTCAAAGTGAATTTATCTGTGTTGATTTTTCGATCTGCTCCTCATCTCGTTATCTTCGATTGATTATCCCTTAACTTGCTATCTCCAATTGATTGCTCTGATCTTCCTCTTCTTGATAGACATTAGACAAAATGCAAAACTATTTTGAAAAATAACTTTGAAAAAAATTTTGCTTTCAATGTCATGTCATATAAAGTTTAAATGAACATGTTCAGCTTCTGACATCGCTTTCTTGATGCATCATAGTTATGTTTTGAATTTGTGATCCGGCTAAAATCTTCAAGGTTGCTTTCAGACTTCTGATGACACTTGATGGAATTTTTGAGGACGACCTCAAAAATTTCTGTCCCAGTTAAATGCCATAATAAATCACTAGCTTGTTAGAAGATCATTGAGATTTTTTGAGATCTTCTCAAAAATTCTATCCCAGCTGAAATTTCTAATATGCCTTAAATTCTGACTTATCGGAGATGGACCTTTTTGTTTAGAATTTTTGAGTTCCTTCTCAAAATTTCTGTCCCAGTTTCCTGTATGGGAGTATGACTGAGCCGTTGTGGCGCCTACATATTCCATTGAGGCAGGAATCAGGTCAAATGTAGTTCCCTTCTCGGGAGGTAGAAAAAAATATCATATTTAAATAAGAAAATGACTGAGGCGGACATAGGACGCCTACTTATCTCATTCTTGAGAATTCAAGTCAAACATAGTTCATTAGCAAAAGGAATAAAAGGGATAAGGGGATGACCGAGGCCGACATAGACCACCTACGTATCTTATTCTTGAGAATTCAGGTCAAACGTAGTTCATTAGCAAAAGGAATAAAAGGGATAAGGGGATGACCGAGGTCGACATAGGTCGCCTACGTATCTTATTCTTGAGAATTCAGGTCAAACGTAGTGCTAATGAACAAAAGGGATAAGGGGATGACCGAGGCCAACATAGGTCGCCTACGTATCTCATTCTTGAGAATTCAGCTCAAATATAGTTCATCACAAAGGAGAATAATCTAATTAAAAACATTGAAATGATTACAAGCAAATTATGCAATTACAAGAAAAGAGATAAAAAAAAGACTCTTGATAGCATATGAGTTGATCATCAAGTCGTGGTCGGCGATGTTTGTGCTAAATCCTGACACATCGTCGCATGACTAGGTGAATACGTTAATGTACTCTTCGAGAGGTTGATGAGTCTTTCCTTCGAGTCTCTATCAAATGAATACTGAATCAGACTTCTCCAGTGTTTTTGTCTTCTCAGATCTCCAGTTTCAAGCTTGAGTTGTTTCAATTTTGACAAATGGCTTAGATGTCACGCTCTCTTCATCATACCCTTTGAACACTGCATCAATATTCACCTAATTTTTTTCATTCAACTTATGACATGACATAATATGACAGGTTTAAGATTCTTTTACTAAAATTATAAACAAACATCATTAGATAGCAAAATTGAAGTGAGTAAAGTTTTGTTAATAAAAGGAACTTTCATCTGAAAGAAAGAAAGAATGAAAGAAAGAGAAACTTTGGCATAGCCATAGGGCAATTTGCCTTTTTTCAAAATATTACGAGAGGATTAAAACATAATGAAGTAAAATGATATAAAAGGTGGGCCTCGAACCTCTTTGGACTACCACTGATTTTGAAGTAATATAAAAAGATGTCTTTATCAATCCGGATGAGAGAAGAATCAGAAGCGGAGTGAATTTCTAATTAATCATTTACTCTTTCGACTCGGTATCTTGTACCACCTAGTGTCTTGGTCAGTGCAGCATCATCTCCTTTGAACAAATTTCAGATTCCTTCCCTTAGACCATTATCCTTGTCATGATTTTGCACTGACAAAGACTGGTGTGAGTGAGGCAATGATTATGGCAAAGTACGATCGACCTCATTCTTCTTCTCAAGCGTCGAAGGAGAAGCTTGGTAAGGTATGATGATCACAAATTCAAATTTCTCTATTTTGCTTGAAGAGGCTATAATTTCCTCACAATTGCCAGAGTTCGCTGGAATCACAGTTTTCTCCATACACCAATCTTCATTGACTTTCATCGTATTAATATTCACCTGCTGACGATGGGGTAGAAGATTACTATTGACACTAAGAGTGACAATTTGAAGAGTGACAACCCTTTGATCAATCAAGTCCTGAATTTTGTGCTTCAAGTTGATGCAATTCTTAGTGATATGTCCCACAACTCCTGAATGATAAGCACATTTATGGTCTGCTCTATAAAATTTTCCCAAAGGATTAGATGGACTTCCTTTTAAGGATGGAGCATGCCTGCTACTTTCAGTCTTTCATAAAGTTGGGTTCGACTTTCAACCAAAGGAGTTAAAACTCAAGGAGTTCTCTTCACAAGATTTGGACAATAAATATTGCAACTACTTCTTGAAGATGGAGGTACCTGACAGTAGTTTGTGGGATTTTTGAAAGTAGGTGCTGACATTTGAAACTTTGGATATTGTGGAGTTTGGTAGCTTGGAGGATATTTTGGTAATTTAGCAATGGAGCTTGGACATTTGGAGAGATATGTTGGTAATTTGGCCATGGAGCTTGAAAATTTGGAGGGATAATTTGATAATTTGATAGTGGATCCTGGAAATTCGATTGGACGGGAACAACTAGGTAGGGGTTTTGTGGAGCTTGGGGATAGGTATTGGATAGTGAATGCTTTTGACTACCGAATTTGACATGCTTTGATCTTCGTTCAGATGAAATGGAAGAAACAATCTTCCCCCTTCCTTCTCGATAGAACTGAAGGTTTTGTTTGAGTAGCTATTTGGGCTTCCTGTCTCAAGGCCGTATTCGAGAGTCTCGCCAACTTTAACTATTTTGCCGAACTTTGCTCCTATAAGAGGCAACATCTTATCAAAGTACTCCGGCTCTTGAATGTGTAGGAAGGCTTTGCTGATCTCTTGCTTGGTCATAGGAGGTCTAACCTTTGCAGCCTCTTTCCTCCAATGGTAAGCATATTCTCGGTAGCTCTTAGTAGACTTCTATTTGACTTTCTCCAAATAGTATCGATATAGAACAATTTCAATGTTGTAAGAAAATCTTTCGATAAAGTCATGGACCAAAATATTCTAACTGGACCATTGGTTCATTTCTTAGGAGGCAAACCATTCCAAGGTCTCCCCGCTCTGGCTTCGACTGAAAAGTCACATTAGTAACGCCTCATTTTTTCTGACACCTACAAGCTGGTCACAATATGCTCTTAGATGGGCAAGAGGATTTTCATTTCCATTGGAAGTATCAAACTTCGGTATTTTAGACCCTTCTAGGAGGTTCAGATCGGGTTAAATGCACAAATCCTCATACTTTAGTCCTGCAACATCTGGTGCATAGTGAAATTACTTCATAGCCTTTGTAATTTCTTCCTTTATGTCTAACTTGGCCATCTCCTCCTTAGCCTTCCATTTCTTCCCCTTCTCCTCATAAGGGTTGGAGTATGGGATGAAGCGAACCTACGCTTCTGATAGTGTTGGAAAATGAAAAAGAACTTTTTGGGATATGGGTTGAGTAGTTGGTGGATTTTCAATGTTTGGATCAGGGTTCTGATATGCAGATAGATATATTTGATGGTTGTTAGAATTTAGGCTTTGAAGAGGAGGTGGTGTTTGGTATGATGTGCTGGCATGATGAAGCTTAGGAGTGGTTAAGTTGAGGACGAGAGTCTTTTGGATTCGAATAGCGGTCAAATTTTTTAGAGCATGTTTGGTAGTTGGATTCAGAGGAGGAAAATGAAATGGAGGCCTTTCGTCGTCGGGAGCATGAGCATTAGTGGCGGCATCTAGGTTCGCCGAATCTTGAGCCTTTGTATCTTAGCCCTCATTTCGGCAATTTGTTGTATTAGTTGTACAATCAACTTGTTCTGTTCAGCAATTACGAGGTCTATGACGATAACTTCAGTTAAACCGATGCCCTCACTATTCTCAGTCATTTTTTTCCCTTTCGCAGACTTTGATCAGGGAAGGAATCTTTTGAATTCTTAAACCTCGTGAAGTATGAATGTCCAACCATTTTCTCAACACAAATCAATTCTAAATACCTGTCGAATGAAAAATAACTCAAAAGATAAATGTGTTGCCTTGTTCATAATACAACCAACAACAACATACCCCAGTGCCTCAAAAGGCTCCCGCTCATTGCGGGGTGAGGGGGAGTCGGATGTACGCAGCCTA
>JAABOM020061207.1:0-95622 GCA_011800125.2 Solanum clarkiae
CCTAAATAACTTCCTTTTAAAACATAAACTTATTTGTCATCTTGTATCAAGTCTTCAAACCTACAATATGACTTGTAACTTCTAATCTTCAAATCCTACAAAAAGTGAAAGAAGAATGCCCTTTAATAAATAATCAAATTATAAATATCAAATAGTATCTAAATATAATTTTTTTTTTTGCATAATATCAAGTTCAAGTTTAGATGATTAACTAATTCTTTGGAAAAGCAAAGACTAAATTTAAATTTATAGGGATACTAGTGCTTAATTTCGACAGGATGAGAACAATAAATTACATCCCAAGAATCTAGCGGACTGTGTGAACAATAGAAACTATAAAATATTTAAGGCGACAACGAACATGTAATATATATGGATTGAATTGCAATAGGAAGACGTTGATACTAGAGATGGAAACATGGAAGGGAGACAAGGGAAATTTTGGGATGAAAGCTACAGCTACAACAAAGGACAAATATAACTTAAAAAATTTTAGCTTGGGTAACGACATGGCATTTAACAACTTCTTGAGTGCAGGTCCTCCTATGTTTACAAGAGAAAATTATCACATATGGGTGATAAAGGTAAAGGTTTATCTCAAAGCTCTTAGCTTATGGGAAACAATTGAAGGTGGAGATGATCCTACTCCACTTGGACCAAATCTAACGGTTGTAGAAATGAAGATTTATGAAGATGCGAAGTCAAGGAAACCAAAGGCCCTTACATGTCTTCATTCAGCACTTTCAGATGTGATTTTCACAAGAATAATGGCTTGTGAAATACCTAAAGAAGTATGGGAGAAGCTGAAAGAGGAGTTCGATGGAAGTGATCGAGTGAAGACCGTCAAATTCTTGACTCTCAAAAGAGAATTTGAGATGTTAAGGATGAAAGAAGGAGACATAGTAAAAGAGTACTCTGCCAAACTTATGCAGATTATGAACAAAATAAGGTTGTTTAGCCAAACTTTTCCATATTCAAAGTAGGTGGAGAAGATGATGATAAGTTTACCAACAAAGTTTAAGTCCAAGATTCTAGCAATAGAGGAATCTTGTGATCTGAAAACTCTATTTGTAGCAGAGCTGATCAGCAAGTTGCAAGGTCAAGAACAAAGATCAATTATAAGAAATGAAGAAGTAAGTAGGTAAACAGCCTGTGAAGGATAGCAGAAGAGTAGAAGGAGATAAAGCAGCAATAGAAAAAACATGGAAAGAACCTTTAAAGAAAGGGAAGTTTCCACCTTGCAACCATTGTAAAAGAACCAATCATCAACAAAAGGACTGTTGGTTCAAAGGAAAAGCATCAATTCAGTGCAGATTCTGTAGAAGGATGAGTCATATTGAGAAGAACTGCAGGGTCAAGCAAAATCAGCCACAACAGTGACCTGTGCAATAGGAAAATTTTGTTGAGAAGGCAGAAAGGGAAGAAGAAAGCGTGTTTATAGCTTCTCATGAAAAAGACCCAACCAAAAAAATCCTCATGGTTCATAGGCAGTTCATGTATGAGTCACATGTCCCACAACGAGCTCTTGTTTCACACACATGGCAAGACATTCAAAGATAAATTTAAGATATGAAATGGTAAAACTCTAGACACACATGGAAAGGGTTTAGTTTCCTTTCAAACTACACAAGGTACAAAACAAATACATGATGTATTATATGTCCCTTCGTTAGCATGTAACTTGTAAGTGTGGCCCAAATGATGTTTAAAGGATATTCCTTATTTTTTAAGGGAAACCATTGTCTTGTTTTTGACTCTGAAGATAACTTGACTGTTAAAGTTGAAATGGTGGATAAAGCTTTTCCTATAGATGGGAAGTTTGATAGTGCAAATTTTGCAAGTATGGACGAGTGATGGTTGTGGCACAAAAGATATGGTCATTTTAACTATACTACCTTAAAGTGTATGTATGAAAAGGGCTTAACTAAGGATTTGACTACGATTTCACTATCTAAAGAGGTTTATGAATCATGTCATACAGGTAAGGTACATAGGAAAGCATTTCGCAAAAATGCTACCTAGAGGGCAACTGAAAAACTTGAGCTAGTTCATATGGATGTGTGTAGACCTATGCAAACATCATCTTTACGATACAATAAATACTTTGTGCTCTTTATTGATGACCTAACGAGGATGACTTGGGTGTATTTTTTGAAGAATAAGTCTTAAGTATTTTCTGTTTTCAAGAAATTTAAAGCTTTTGTGGAAAGGCAAAGTGGTTGTAAGCTAAAGGCCTTGAGGTCAGACAATGGTGGTGAGTACATTTCAAATGATTTCAATAAGTATTATAAAGATATAAGGATCGATCATAAGTTGACAGTAAGCTATTCGCCCGAACAAAATGGAGTCTCTGAGAGGAAGAACAGGACAGTTGTTGGAATGGCTAGATGTTTGTTACTTGAAAAGAAACTACCATAAAGGTTTTGGGCTGAAGCTATTTCTACTTCAATATATTTGTTAAATAGGCTGCTAACTAAAGCGGTGGATGAAATGAATCCTTTTAAGGCATGGAGTGGAATACAACCACCAGTCAAGCATTTAAAAGTTTTCGGTTCAATTTGCTATTCTCATGCTCCTTCAATCAAAAAAAGCAAACTTGAAATGAAAGGTGAATTGGGATCTTTATAGGCTATTCATCACAAGCCAAAGGTTATAGTCTTCCACTTGTAAAGAAAAACTATCTCCATTAAACGAGACGTGGTAGTGGATGAGCATGCTTATCGGAATTAGGATAAGGATAAAATTGAGAAATAAAATGCAGATTTTTAGAATTTGTACCAGATACCTGTTGTCCAGCCATTTGGTTCAGAAAATTTGGAAAAGTTTGATAAGTTAGACAGCGAGTCCTTACCTGATTCACCAATTTTGAAGAAAAAGTCTCTTTTTGAGATATATAAAAAGTGTAATGTTGCAGTCTCGGAGTCAAATAGCTATCATAAAGAATCAAGACATGAATTATGGATTAAAGCCATGAAGGAGGAGATTAGTATGATAGAGAAAAATGATATATGGAAGTTGTTTGATAAACCCAAAGATAGAAATGTAATAGGGGTGAAATGGGTTTAGCGAACCAAGCTTAATCTAGATGGTTAAGTTTGTAAACACAAAGCAAACTGTAAAAGGATATGCGCAAGTGGCAGGTCTGGATTATGGAGACACATTTGCACCAGTTGTGCGTCATGACACAATAATGCTTCTATTTTCTTTGGCAGCCCAATCAAATTGAAAGTTGTATCATTTGGATGTGAAATTAGTATTCTTAAATGAAAAATTGCTGGAATAGATTTATGCCCATCAACCAGAAGGTTTTCAAGTTGAAGGAATGGAGGATAAAGTCTACAAACTTCACAAGGAGTTGTATGGGTTAAAACAGGGTCCTCGAGCTTAGTATTGTAAGATTGATGATCATCTCTTTCATTGTGGCTTCAAGAGAAGTAAAAATGAAACCACTTTATATGTGAAGAAGTCTAAAGGAGGAGATGTGCTTATGGTGTCACTGTATGTTGATGATATTCTGTTAACAAAAAGCAATGAAAGCTATTATGAATCAGTTTCAACCAAGAAAAATATAGACTGAGTTTGAAATGTCAAATTTGGGTGAAATGAATTACTTTCTGAGAATGGAGATTCATCAAGAGACTGATGGAATCTTCATTTCACAGAGGATATATGCATGGAATATTCTTAAAAGGTTCAAGATAGAGAGGTGGAAGCCCGTAGCGACACTATTAGTTCACAATGAAAAGATTTCAAATTTTGAAGGAGGTGATAGGATTGATCCTGCAATTTATAGAAGTCTAATATGTAGTTTGATGTACTTGACAGCAACAAGACCTGATCTCATGTTTGCAACAAGTTTTCTGTCATGCTTTATGCATGCTTCAAGTCAAGTTCATTTTTGTGTCGCTAAGTGAACATTGAGATATATCAAGGGAACTTATGATTATGGTATTTAGTTTAGAAAGGAAGAGCAAAGGAAACTCATGGGTTATTCAGATAGTGATTGGGTAGGAAGTGCTGATGATATAAAAAGCACTTCTGGATATGCTTTTACACTTGGTTCAGGTATGTCTTCATGGAATTCAAAAAAGCAAGAGGTGGTAGCTCAATCCTCTGCAGAAGCAGAATACATAGAAGCTGCTAGTTCAACAAGCTAAGCTCTATGGTTAAGAAAGATTCTACACGATTTGGAGCAAAATGACACTAAAGCTACTATCCTTAAGGTTGACAACAAGTCAGCAATATCTATAGCCAAAAACCCAGTGCAACATGGTCGTAGTAAGCACATAAATGTGAAGTTTCATGGTATCAGGCAAACAGAGAAGGATGGCGAAGTCAAGCTTGTTCATTGCATCTCAAATCAACAGATTGCCGAGATCAAGACCAAGGCTCTTCCTAAAGGGAAATTTGACGTTCTAAGGGCTAAGCTGGGAGTATCTAAGAAAAATCTCCAGGAGGAGTGTTAGAAAATGATATTTTTTATAACATTATCTTTAGTTTAATAATCTTTCTTTTAAATAATTACGTTTGGTTGTAAAAGGAATGGTGTCCCTTATTTTGTGGAACGTGTGTTTTTACTTTTTAAAAGTTTATAAAGTTATATGTATGGATGTTTTTTTTTAATGTATGAAAGTGTGCTACAACTCAAACTTCTTTTGCAGAAACTTCTTCCTTTTCTATATATTGTCTAAATCTGCTGAACTTTCTTATTTTTCCTTAAAGATTTCTAAATTCCATCAGTCTACAGATAAAGCGATCATCTCTCATAAGGAATAAATAGACTAAAAGAACTTCAAATAGAGTTGTAAGGTTGTAATAGATAGGATTATAGACCAGTTATCCCTTAAACAAAGTTCTCCAGTTGTAATAGATAGGGCAAAAGTGCCACAAAAGGCTACAGTTTTGTTATATTTTGGGATGAGAATGAGCAATTATGCAAAATATTTCATACAAACTCTATGTGAAATATAATCATCATACACATAATACTTTTTTATAATGAGAATTTTCCACTTCTAAATTATAAATGTATACGTTATACATGGCATGTTGGCATGATTGATTTATCCAGACCAGATGAATCATACGAAATTGCAAAGTGCAATATTTTCAAACTTATAGTTACTTATAATAATACATCAAGATTATAATTTGTGTGGTAGCTCCAAACCCTTGTTGAGATGATCCATTTGAAACCTAGAAACTACTCATTCGAATTCCAAATTAGCAAGAGCTCATATACACTAACCTACAAGCACTAATTTTTTATTCTGTGAATGAAAGCAAAACACCAATGTCCTCAACTAAACAATCTGAATTCTGCATATCCTCAACAAAATGTAAGATCCTTGTATGAATGTTTTGCTTGAGTAAATAATAAAATGAGATTTTTCTAATACAACAACATACATCTTTTCATTTTAGAGGGAACTGAGGCAATCTTTTATCAACATAAACAAGGGATTGGTGTAAGAACCTCCTCCTAATTTCTCAAACATGACCCCATCTATACAGGCTTGGATTCCACCATATGATGCCATATCAGTTAACAACCCTTTAAAGTTCTATCTACTCTGGCTAAAGAGCCTTTTATTCCACTTAAATCGTCTGTTACAAACATGGATGACCTAGAAACTCAACAATAGAAACCTGAATGGTCGTTGTTCTGCTGCAGTAAGCTCTGCATATAATCCACTTGATATTGTGTCCTTATTGAAGCCAATGTTTTCATATAAATTTTCCAAGTTGAGTATTTCATAGTGAACCAGTCAGGAAGCAATCTAGAATCCACCACTTCAGAAGATAGGGTCAAAGGCTTAGATGGATCCTCATTCTGAGAAGAGCCACTTATTAGTGCATTCCGAGATCTTTCTATCTTATTCGCCACTCCATACAGTACAAGCTCAGCATAACGAAGCAATCCACACTTTGTACAGGCAGATATCAAAGCATTTTTTAACAACTCATGGTATTCATGACCATTTCTAAGTGAGTAGTTATGTAGTTCTTTCACTATCAACTGCTTTGGCTCCTACAGGCACACAAGAAAAATATTCAATAGAGTGACCTCATTCGTCTTCACATACTCGCGGGTACTTTCCATCCTTCTTATAAGATGAAATGTTCATCTAATACCTCCTCCACCTAAATCACTCCCAATGATTGAGTTTCAAGAGACCACATTTTTGCTCTCACTTTCTCATACACAATTTGTGCATCAGAAAAGTATCCAAACTTTGCAATACATATACGCTAAAGAATTATTTGTTGAGTTAATATATGTAAATTAATACTACATATATTAATTAATCTAATACAAAGGATAAAGAAAAGAAAAAAAATACATTACATAGGAGAATGATATACGTTTCAGGACAAAAGAAAAGAAGAAAAGTGTTCCTGTAAAAGTGATATAATAGTTCTTTAATACCATTAATATTCATTATACATTTCTTCTTTTTCTTTGAAACTCATCTCTTGAAAATCCTATATAAGTTGGCTTTGTGAAGATTAAAATATATCAACCAAAAAGAAGAAAAAAAAATAAAACTTCCTCCTTTCTTCTTCCTAATATTTTTTTGGAAATTGACTTTTGGGCAACCTCCAACTTTCAGCCATGAGTGCACGTATTTCAAAGTAATTGTGGAATCTTTGTGAGCGACCAGCTAGAGCGATTTGTACCAGAGTCGGGCCGAAATCACTTTCAAGGCAGTGGCTTGCCACAACACAGTTTTTATGATAAGTTATTTAATTTTATTCCAATATCAATATCGTATTATGTTTTTCAATAATTTGAAGGCGATTTCCTTACATGCAATATTGATAAATGGCTATTTCCTTGAACAAAACTTTTCCTGATTTTTCAAAGCTTGAGGCTTTGTTTGGAAACAATTTTAAACGTTGGTCATACAAACTTTTAATTTTCTTTGAATAATTAGAAGTTGATTATGTTTTATTTAATGAACCTCCTAAGAATGGTTCTAACACTATTATTAATTCTAGAAATATTTTAGCTGTTGATAATGCTACTAAAAAGAAGTGTGAAAAGGATAATAAAACTATTAGAGGACATTTGCTGAATCACATGACTAATCCTTTATTTGATTTATTTGTTACATATAAATCTGCTAAGGAAATATGGGATGGTTTGGAAAAGAAATATGGTGTTGATGATGCAGGAAAGAAAAAATACGTTGTTGGCTAATGGATTAGATTTCAAATGGTTAACAATAAGCTAATAATGGAACAAGTTCACGAATATGAGAACTTGACTGCTGATATTTTCAATGAGAACATGAAAATGTGTGAGGTTTTTCAGGCTAATGTTTTTCTTGAAAACTTTACACCATCTTGGAGTGATTATAGAAATCAATTAAAACATAAGAAAAACAATTTAACTCTTCAAGAACTTATCAGTCATATGAGGACTGAGGAGGCAAATCGTCTCAAAGATAAGATGGAAGAACTTTCTCTTAGTTGTCCTAAAGATAATCTTGTTGAATTTTCTCGTACTATTATTAAAGACAACGTCAAAGGCAAACAAAAGAAAAAAAAGGAGAAGAAGAAAAAACACTTGAACAAACCGGAGAAACAAATTAAAAAAAAAATCAAAGGACCTTGTTTTGTTTATGGAAAACTTGGTCGTAGGGCTGCTTAGTGCTATCAAAGAAAAAGGCAAAATTCCAAGCAAGAAGGACAAGGTGATGTCCAAGCTCATCTTGCTGAAGGTAATCAAGTAATTGCTGCTGTAGTCATTAAGGCAAATCTGGTGGTTAATAATACAGATTGGGTGTTAGATACAGGTGCTACAAGACATTTTTGTGCCAACAAGGAATTATTCTATGAACTTGAGGAGTCTAATAATGATGATTGTTCTTATATGAGTAACTCCACTACTGCTGGATTTATGGGTAAAGAAAATTTTTTACTTAAATTAACTTCTGGAAAAACTTTAGCCTTGAACAATGTTTTGTACATACCCTCCCTCCATAGAAACTTAGTTTCAAGAGCACTTCTAAACAAGCATGCCTTAAACTTATTTTTGAAGTTGATAAAATAATTATTTCTCGCGAAGGAGGGTTTGTTGGGAAGGAATATCTTAGTGGAGGTTTATTTGTACTAAATATTGTTCAGTAAATTATCAATAATGCAAGTATTTATAATTCTGCTTATATTGCTGAGTCTATTAATTTGTGGTATGGTAGACTAGGTCATGTTAATATTGCTTCTATTAAAAGATTTAGAAAAATGAAATTAATTCCTATGATAAAAATTGATGATTTTTCTAAATGTCCTCTGTGTGTAGAAGCAAAGCATACCAAGAAACCTTTCAAACCTGTTATTGAGAAAGACTGAATTACTTGTATTAGTACATTCAGACCGAGCAGATTTCAAGAATATAGTAAGTAAAGGTGGAATAAAGTATTATATTATCTTTGTTGATGATTTTTCTAGATACACTAAGGTATATCTTCTTAACTCTAAAGATGAGACTGAAAGTATGTTCTTGAAATTCAAAGCATAAGTTGAAAATCAATTAGGTAGGAAGATTAAGATATTTAGATACAGAGGTGGTGAATTTAGTACCAAAAATCTAGAGGAATTTTGCGAGAAAAAAAATGGTATTATACGTGAGGTTAGTCTTCCTTATACTCCCAACAAAATAATGTAACCAACGAAAAACAAAACCCTTAAGGAAATGATGAATTCTATGTTTTTAAGTTCGGGTCTATCTGACAATATATGGGGGAAGCACTCTTATCTGCATGTTATACTCTTAATAGAGTCCCTCATCTTAAGTTAGAAAAGACCTTATATGAATTGTGGAAAGAATATACCCCAAACTTGAAATTTCTAAAGGTGTGGGGATGTTTGGCCAAGGTTGGTTTACCAAATTTTAAACGACTAAATGTAGGTTCTAAGACTTATGACACTGTCTTTATTGGCTATGCTCAAAATAGTGCTGCTTATAGATTTATGTCTTTGAATGACCATAATATTTGTGAATCTAGAGATGCAGAATTTTTTGAGCATATTTTTCCTTTGAAAAATAATATGTCCATTCAAGTGCAAAATAATGCTTCTACATCTATGTTTGTGAATTCTCATGTTGTTCCTTCTTCTAATGCTGTTTGTAATGAGCATGAAAATGAACTTAAAAGTAGTTAAGACGTAGAATTGAGACTAGCTTTGATCCTGATTTTATTACTACATTCTTGACTGAAAATTTTAATATGGATGTCCTAAATGATGAATTAGAGTCTCTCTACTTGATAGAAGAAGACCCTAAGAGTTATGATGAAGCAGTGAGATCAATAGATGTGATATTTTGGAGAGAGGCTATTAAAAGTGAATTAAACTCTATAGTTTCTTATCACACTTGGGATTTATGTGATTTGCCTAAAGGTTGTGAACCTATAATTAGCAAGTGGATATTAAAGAAGTAATTGAGACCTGATGGTACAATTGATAAATATAAGGCTAGACTTGTGATTAGGGGTTTTAACCAAAAGAAAAGTGTCGATTATTTTGATACTTATTCTCTTGCGACTAAAATAGAAACCATTAGTGCTATTATTGCTTTATTCACTATTCATAATTTAGCGGTCCACCAAATGGATAAAAAAATGGTATTTTGAACTGGTGATTTAGAGGAAGAGATCTATATGACTCAACTTGAGGGTTTGGTGGTCCCGGAAGAAGAGGATATAGTATGAAAATTGAGGACGTCATTGTATGGAGTAAACGAGCACCTAAGCAGTGGTATGAAAAGTATAACACTACATTAGTGGATAATGACTTTACAGTCAATTCATCTGATACTTGTATTTATTTTAAAATGATAGGTTCAGATTTTGTGATCATATGTCTGTATGTAGACGACATGCTAATCTTTGGTCCTAATGAGAATGTTATTAATGAGACTAAGAACTTTTTGTCTGCCAAGTTTGAAATGAAAGACCTTGGAGAAGCGGATGTGATTTTGGGGATTAAAATCAAAAGAACTGTTGATGGTTTCTCCTTGTGTCAGTCTTATTAGATTGAAAAGATGTTGAAAAAACTTAATTATTTTGATGTAGTTCCGTTGAGAACTCCTTATGATCCTAGCATACACTTGAGAAAGAATAAAGAATATAGTGTTTTCAGAATGAATATGCTAAAATAATTGGGAATGTAATGCTTCTTATGAATTATACTCAGCCTTATACAACTTATGTTATTAGCAGATTGAGTAGATATACTAATAATCCCAATAGTAAACACTGAAATGTTCTTCATCGCTTGCTAAGGTATTTGAGAGGTACTATAGATTGGTCTTTGCATTTCAATAAATTTCCTGATGTCTTAAAAGGATTTTTTGATGCAAACTGGGTAACTGACAATGATGAAGTTAGCTCCACTAGTGGCTAAATGTTTACTTTGGCTGTAGGTGCTATTTCATGGAAGTCTTCTAAACAAACTTGTATAACATGATCTACCGTGGAATCTAAATTCATTGCTCTCGAATTGGTAAGGAAAGAAGCTGAGTGGCTAAAAAATTTCTTGGCGGATATGTCATTACGGGAAAGATGAGCTTTCCCAGTTTCTCTTCGCTGTGATTCATAGGCAGCAATTGGAATTGCCAAAAATAACGTATATAATGGAAAAAAAGAGACATGTTTGTATCAGACATGGTATAGTTAAACAATTGTTGAAATTGGGTGTTATTTCCTTCGAATATGTAAGGTCCAAAAGAAATATGACAGATCCTTTGACCAAGGGTTTAACAAGGAAAATGATCCTTGAAACTTCGAGGGGGATGGGATAAATCCAATTGACTGAGATAGTGTGGTAGACCTATTAAGCCTCAATATACATCACATTTTCTATCCTTATAGCGTTAGGCAGTGTTTATAAGCTTGAGTTTATTTTTATCTTAATGATTCTATAGCCTTAAGGTGGTCTATTAGAGATAGACTTGATAGAATCACCTACGTGAGTGTAAAGGTGTGGTTTCCTTTTATGAAAGATTTGGGCCATTTTTCTAGAGGACTCATAAAACCGAAGGTGTGTGTGCATGTCCATAAAAGCACTTTATTTATATCGCAGAGGTTTCTTAAAGAATTAAGGATATGGTATGTCTAATGAGGGTCTCAACACATATCCATTCAGTTCAAGAGTACTTCACTTTTTGGATATTATTTGTTGTCTTATTTCACTATTTGTTAATTCAAATCGAAAGATATTGACACTTAAGTACATGTTCCTTCCTTTTTCCCAAATTTTGTTTTCACTTTCTATCTTTGCATTCGTGCGGGTTGTTGAGTTAATATATGTAAATTAATACTACATATATTTATTAATATAATGCAAAGGATAAGGAAAAGAAAAAAAATCAAATATGTTATATAGGAGAATAATATATATTTCATGACAAAAGAAAAAAGAAAAGTATTCCTGTAAATGTGACATAATGGTTCTTTAATACCATTAATATTCATTATATGTTTCTTCTTTTTCTTTGAAACTCATCTCTTGAAAATCCTATATAAGTTGGCTTTGTGAAAATTAAAATATATCAACCAAAAAGAAGAAAAAAACAAAACTTCCTCCTTTCTTCTTCTTAATATTTTTTGGGCAATTGATTTTTGGGCAACCTCCAACTTTCAACCAGGAGTGCACATGTTCGAGAGTAACTGTGGAACCTTGGGAAGCGACCGATTAGAGAAATTTGCACTGGAGTTAGGCCGAAATCTCTTTCAAGGCAGTGACTTGCCACGACACAATTTTTATGATAAGTTATATAATTCTACTCTAATATCAATATTGTAGTATTTTTTCCAACATTATTCACTGTTAACTCATTAGCTAATCCTAGCTTTACAGCTAATCCATGATTGATCTTTCCAAATTCAACTTCTTCTTTACTGCACAAATTGACAGCATAATAACCATAGTAGTCATATCAGGAACAAGAACTTTATCCCCTACGAATATATTCTGAAAAGATCAAAACTTTCTGTTATATATCCATTCGTTGAGAATATAAAATGATTGAGTTCCATGGCACCAGATTCCTCTTAGGAATATGCTCAAACACTTTAATGGAATCCTCAATAAGAACAAACTTTCCATACATGGAAATTTGTGCATTGCTTACAATGATATCGCCAAACAAACCAATCTTTAATGCCATCCCATGAATGGCTTCCCCCAAACCCATATCAAAAACCCCTACACAAGCCTTAATAACATAAGGAAAGGTAAAATTGTGTAATGACTCATTAGTTTATTTTGAAAATTAGTCATGTTATTTTTCTAAAATATCCTTCGCGTAAATTTTAAATGAGTAATTTGGAATAGTTCATAAGTATGATTATTTAAGCTATGTATGCGTTTAGATAACTAGTCTAGTTAAATTGTATTTATATACCATATATACCTTGGTTCATATATATTAAAATAAATTAGTAGGATTATCACTTTTAATACCTAATGAATTAGAAAAGAAAAAATGAAGGGGCAGAAAACTTACTTGTGGGTGTGACATCCACACGAAGCGAAGGCAATACAAGTAAGCATTCATAGCATTCTTCATGTTTTAACGTTTAATAATTTGTAGGATGTTTATGTGTATGACACCTTGGGAGGGTTGGTTACCAGAAAGTGTGCAAAGTGACAAATTTTTCAATTTGCAATAAGTATGGCTACTGCTACGTGATATTGTTCACTAGGATTGTAATAATTATTGGTGGAATTAGGAATTGAATAGGAAATTATTCCTGATTGCTATGCACATTTGGTTAATGGGTGGTGTTTATGTTTCCAGGCAAGTAACATGGTAAAGGGTTAAATGGAAGGACTGCAAATTATCATTTCAGAATGTGACAAACCAAACTCCTTAATCGAATCTTTATATATAGTTAGGAACTACTTTTATATGATAAGCTTTTCCTTCGTCTTTACACTTTTGTTCAGTGTGTTGGTTCTTTGTTTAGTCGAGCTTATTACTATATTGTGCATGCCATTAGTTATAGGTTACTTTTTATTCCTAATTATTATAATACAATTTTAAAAATTTTGATATAAAGATTTGGGCAAGCATTTGGATCTAACCTAGATATATAGTAGTTTAGGTGTTGTTAGTTTTGAAATCTTACTATGATTATACTTCACCAGATCGTGGTGCTATGAATTATATACAAAAGGCACAGACTCAAGTGTTTGATTGATTGCAAATCAACTAAGGCAAGTGGACTTTCAAAACCTTATAATTCTCGTAGAGTTCCTATCATGATGCAAACCTAGTGTCTAGACGTGACACGTGAACGAGGAACCCAAAGGGGCCCCAAACAAGCCTCTTAGCATATCATTTACACATCTTTGGATGCAAAAATAATTAAACAACAATAAGAGAGTATAAATAGGGATAAAGGGACGAAGGAAAGTCTTTCATAGCATAATTCATCAAAGGAGCCAAAGCTCAAAGCATAAATACTTAACTTGTCCAACAACACCTCTAACTTACATTGCGCGGGGGCCAAGACAACTTTCCGGGCTCACCCTCATAGTCATAAGCATCTAAAAAAAGAAAAAGAGTATTTACATAACATAGGATCAATAGCTATTTTCCTCGGATTTGAGAACTCACCAAGCTTGCTTCAAGAGATAGTACTAGCCACATGAAGGAGGAGGATGATCAAGTGGAGCTCCGATTTCTACATGGCAGCATCACGTAGGCATAAAGTATGTGTTAGTACGTTTGAATGTACTAAGTATGTAGGATGCAATGCAACAAGAGATTGACAATAAATCAAAATACATAATTAGGCAATGGATGAGCATGTAGCAATATTACATGCATGAATGATGCTTGAAGTAAACATACTTTTATAAAATATATTACATGTGTAGTAAGAGACCATCATTATAGTATCCAAGGCCTATAATCCCCATGGAAAGGCGATTGAAGAATCAACCCTTCAATTGGTTGATGTTTGTCACCCCCCATGGTGATTGAGGTATCAATCCCTCAATTGGTTGATGGTTGTCACACACCCCATCCATGGGGATTGAGGTATCAAGCCCTAAATTGGTTGATGGTTGTCACACCCTACCGTCCATGGTGATTGAGATATCAACCCCTCAATTGGTTGATGATTGTCACGCCCTACCATCCATGGTGATTGAGACATAGCACCCCTTCAATAAGATGTGGTCAACTTGCAACACTACAGATACTTTTCGTGAAGTGAACACATAAATGCATTCCTTTCCTCATCATATGGTCACTTGACTCATAGATCATGCAATAGATCATCAATAGCTCAAGAACCCTAAATCGGATATTTTATCAAATACTTGGTAGGTATGTCATGCTAGTTCAAAATCGTACAATTCACGAGTGAAATCGTGTTAAAAAACTTAATGTGAATCAATCCATCAACACTTCGTATCACCCTCATGCAACATTCATTAAAATCCCTTATCAAGTCACATAATGGATTACAGATTCATAGCTCAAAATATGCTTAGATAGTCCACATTTTATAAAATTCCAACATAATTTATAATCAAATTCATTGTAAGAAGTACCCATAGATAAATCAACTTGAAAACATGTAATCTACATAAAAAGGAAGGTCGGGCACCATGGGTGAAAGGATCCAATGGTTGAAACCCACATACCTTAACTTTGGTGATTATGTTGATGAAGATTAGAATTAGAATTTACAGCTTGAATGACTTCCTTAAGATCCGGAATGAGTTTGGTGAAACGACCCCAAAAAGTTCCAAAAAATGTGTCTCGTAAGTGCCCAAAATTATAATTTCTATATATCTCAAAATTCGTGCATAGTATCAAAAAGTCGACATTGTATTCTTGATTTGGAATCAAATTGAGTGAGAAATAGGTCTAATCCCAATTTTAGAGCAAACGAATCACAATTTCATTTTTCCAAAAATCAATTTCGAGTAAGCTCTATGGGCCCCTGGCGCGACGTAGCCAAGGTGCGTAGATATGTATTTTGTTAACTACTCTACTTGTTCGGTCCAAGAATTTTTAGTCTTGGTTCTAAGTCCTCCCACGCATGAAAATACCTATACTAAGCCATATTTAAACACCATATCATACTAAACGTTCCCAATATTCACTCAAATACTTAGAAAAATATTTCACCCAAAATTCAAGTCCCAAAACCCATCCAGAACTTAAGGATTTTCACTCAATGTTGAAGTCTCCATTTCCAATCTTCTTGAAGAATTCCCCAAAGTCAAGGCATGTCGATTTCAACCATTGGGTACTTTCACCCATAGTTCCCAAGCTTCCTTTTTACCTAAAATACATGTTTCTAAGTTGATTTTATATATGGATTTTCTATTATGAATTTGACTGTGAACTATATTGGGGTTTTGTAAAACTGTGACTGTTTTAGCATGTTTTGAGCTATGAATCTTTGATCTATCTTGAGTTTTGATGAAGGAATTTGATGTGTATTGTATGATGATGTTACCAAGTATTGGTGGGATGATTTACTTCAAGATTTCTTGTATGATTTCACTCTTTAATTGCATAGTTTTACACTAGCATTGCACACCCACCAAGTGTTTGTGAAATGTACGGATAATGTATCTTGACTTGTTGAAGGCCTAAGGCTTGGCATATGAGTTAAATGACTTTATGATGATCAAAGGGTGATAAGAATGTGTTGATTTTATGAGAAGTATATATATGTTTGTGTCATGAGAAGTATGCATATGTTGGTGTCATGAGAAGTATGTATGTGTTGTTGTCATGAGAAGTATATATTGTGTTATGAGTTGACCATAGCCAATTGAGGGGTGATGCCTGAATCACCTAGACGGGGGTGGTATGCTATCAACAAATTTAGGGGTTGGTACCTCAATCGTCTCGGATTGGGATGATATGCCATCAACCAATTGAGGCGTTGGTACCTCCATCGTCTCGAATGGAGCCGGTATACGATCAACCAATTGAGGGGTTGGTACCTCAATCACCTAGATGGGGGTGGTATGCCATCAACCAATTAAGGGATTGGTACCTCAGTTACTTCTAAGGGGTAGTCTACTTTAGATTCCAAGTACTAAGTTGCTTGGTCTATGATGATGATCTATTCCTATACATGTAATATGTTCTATATACAAGCATGTGTACTTTGAGTACCATTCATGCATGCCATATTATTATATGATCGTCTATTCCTTAACTATGCATTTTGCCTATGTTGCTTATCTATTGTTGAATTGCATCCTACATACTTAATACATTCAAACGTATTAATGCATAATTTTGCCTATATGATATCACTATGTAGGAGTTGAAGCCCCACTTGATCATCCTCCTCCTCTACATGGCTTGTACGATTTCTCTACAAAGCAAGTGGCGAGTCCCTAACTACGGGGACATTGTCTTTGATCTTATGTTATGTACAAAGACTCTCTTTCCTTTTATTTGTATACTTGACTATGGGGGTGAGCCTAGTTGCTTCTCTTGTCCCCCACTAAGTTCTATGGTTAGAGGTGTTGTTGGACATGTTATATATTATGCTATGAGCTTTGACTCTCTTGACTCTTTTGATACTCTATGATATAAAAGGTTCCCTTAGCCCCGGTTATCCCTATTTATTGACTCTTGTTGTTATATTATTACTTTCGTGACCAAGGATGTGTAATGATAGGTTAAGAGGCTTGCTTGGGGTCCCTTCGGGTTCCTCATGCGCCATGTCATGTCTAGGACCTAGGCTTGGGTCGCAACATTTGGGACACTTGAATTTGAGTGAAATATTTGGATAAGTGTTAAAGAGGGTCTTGGGGAATGTCTTGTGTGATATGTAGTTGAAATATGACTAAGTATAGGTGTTTTTACACATAGGAAGGCTTAGGATCAAGACAGAAAGGCCTTGGACCGAACAAGAAATAAAATAAAACTTTTAACACTGGTCCACGCCCTGGCCGCGTCGCGCCAGGGGTGCAGATCGATTCTGGAAATCATAAATTTTGGAAAATGAAATTTGATACGATTTCTCTAAAATCAGGATTAGACCCACCTCCTACTCAATTATTTCCTCTGATCACGAATATAAAGTCGAATTTTTGATATCACGCATGAATTTTGAGATATGTTGAAATTATGATTATGGACATTTCCGAGGCATATTTTCGGGCACTTTTTGGGGCATTTCAATATCTCCACCTTGGGAACATTTGTCCCCGAATGTCAAAGAAATGTATATGAAAGAAGTAATCAATATGAGTTCAGCCCAACACATGAATGCATCAATCCACTTAAACGTCATTTCAACATCTCAAAATAAGTGTCAAAATCATCATGAACTTGTCAACATAAGCATAAATGCTTGCAATGACATAAAGGCCGAAATGTAAGACATGAAATCATATAGGGGACTTGACTTAGTACCTTGGGCTTGAGTAGAATGGAAGAGATAGGGATACCGCTTTTGCATGTCTGCCTCGGCTTCCCATATGGCACTCTAAACTTGTTGGTTTCTCCAAAGAACCTTGATGGAAGAAAAATCCTTATTCCTCAACCTCTTCACTTGTCTATGTAAAATTTCTACTGGAACCTCTTCATAAGTCAAATTGTCTTTAACAGTACCCACAACCTCAAGAGGTACAATGGTACTTGGGTCACCCACACACTTCCTGAACATAGACACATGAAAGACCAAATGAACCATATTTATATCATTGGGCAACTCTAACTCATAAGATATCTTCCCAATCCTCCTCAATACTCTATAAGGACCTGTAAATCTTATGCTCAATTTATCCTTCTTACCGATATGAACCACACCCTTCATGGGTGAGGCCTTCAAATAGCCCAATCACTAATCTTAAATTCAAGATCCCTTCTCCTCACATCGGCATAGGACTTCTGTCGACTTTGGGCTATTCTCAAACTCTCCCTTATCAACCTTACTTTCTCTAGTGCATCCATAACCAAATCCAGACCCAACAAAGCCATCTCCTCCACTTCAAACCACCCAACTGGGGATCGACAATGCCTATCATAAAGAGCTTCAAAAGGAGCCATACTAATACTTGAATGATAGCTATTATATAAGCAAGATCAATCAATGGAAGATGATCATCTCAACTACCTTTAAACTCTATTACACAAGCCTTGAGCATATCCTTAAGAGTTTGGATAGTTCTTTCAGCTTGGCCATCTATTTGAGGGTGAAAGGTCGTATTGAGCTTTACCTTGGTACCACGACCTCTTTGGAAGGACCTCCAAAAGTGAGAATAGAATTGAGCACCATGATCCAATATGATAGACAAGGAAACTCATGCAATCTAACCAATTCATGGATGTACAACTTAGCATAATTTTCGGTCCCATAAGTAGTCTTAACTGGTAGGAAATGAGCTGACTTTGTCATTCAATCAACCACAAACCAATTGGAGTCAAAATGCTTTCTAGTATAGACCAACCCAACTACAAAATCCATGTTAATTTCCTCCCACTTCCAAGTAGGAATCTCCATATCTTGGGCTAAGCCACCCAGCCTTTGATGTTCGGCTTTGACTTGTTGGAAATTATGGCAACCGGATACAAACATATAAATCTCTCTCTTCATATCATGCCATCAAAACACTTCCCTCAAATCTATATATATCCTTGTAGAACCAGGGTGAATAGAATAGGAAGAATTATGAGCCTCATAAAGAATTTTCTATTTCAAGCCATCCACACTAGGAACACATAACTTACCTTGGTATCTAAGGGAACCATCTTCCCCTTGGGAGAAAACCACCACCTTACCATCTCTCATCAAAGCCTTCAACCCTAGCAAGGCAGGGTAAAGATCTTGGCTTGCCTTCACTTCCTCAATCAATGAAGATTTGGAACCATCTACCACCACTATCCCACCATTATCAACCTCCTCCAACCTAACTCCAAATCTAGCCAACTGATGCATCTCTCTAGCCACCTATTTTCCCTCATCATCAACATGTGCAAGGCTACCCATAGACAGCCTACTCAAAGTATCGGCCACATCATTAGCCTTACCAGGGTGATAATGGACACTAATATAATAATCTTTAAGAAGCTCTAACCACCTTCATTTTCTCAAGTTAAGATCTTTTTGGCTAAACTCATATTAGAGACTCTTATGATTGGTGAACACATCCACATGAACCCCATACAAGTAATGATGACAAATTTTTAAAGAAAATGCCACGTCGACCAATTCAATATCATGGGTAGGATAATTCTTTTCATGCACCTTTAGTCGTATAAAGGTATAAGCTATCACCTTACCATTTTGTATCAATACACAACCCAAACCAATCCGTGAGGCTTCACAATATACAACAAACCCTTCCAAACCTTCTGGCAGAGACAAGATAGGAGCGTTGACAAACTTATCTTTCAAGGTTTGGAAACTCTTTTCATACTCATTGGTCCACACAAACATTGCCTTCTTTTGGGTAAACTTAGTCATAGGAGACGCAACAGAAGAGAACCCATTCAAAATCCTCCAGTAGTAACTCGCTAAGCCCAAAAAGCTTCTACTATTAGACGTGGTCAAAGGTCTAAGCCAATATCACCACTGTTTTCTTAGGATCCACCTTAATACAATCACCTTATATCACATGACCTAGAAAAGCCAAACTTTTGAAACCAAAGCTCACATTTCTCATACTTAGTATATAACTTCTCTTCCCTCAACCTTTGTAGTACCACCATTAAATGACTCACATGTTCCTTCTCACTATGAGAATAGATCAAAATATCATCAATGAAGACCACCACAAACTAATCAAGGTAGGGTTTAAAGACCCTATTCATAAGATCCATGAACATAGCTGGTGTATTGTTCAATCCAAAAGACATAACCATGAGTTCACAGTACCCATACCTAGTTAGGAAGGCCATCTCAGAAATATCACGCTCCCTCACCTTCACTTGGTGATACCTGGACCAAAGGTCAATCTTAAAGAAGTGACTAGCCCCTTGAAGCTGGTCAAAAAGGTCATTAATCCTTGGTAGAGGGTGCTTATTCTTGATGGTGACCCTATAAGTTGTTGGTAATAAATGCACATTCTTGGAGAGAATCTTTCTTCTTCACAAACAAGACTGGTGCACCCCAAGGGGATTGGCTAGGCCTAATAAAATCCTTCTCCAACAAATCCCTCAATTTCTTTTTCAACTCCTTTAACTTCGTCGGGACTATACGGTAAGGGGAAATAGAAATAGGTTGAGGTCTATTCCAAAATATATTTTCCTTTAAGGAGGAACATCCGGAAGATCATTAGGAAAGACATAAAGGAACTCATTTACCACCGGAACCGGCTCTATAGGAAGAATTTTGGACTCAAAATTCCTAAATCTCACAAGATGATAGAGACACCCCTTACAAATTAACTTATGGGCTTTGATGCAAGAAATAAACCTACTCTTAACCACTATATCATGACTCTCCCACTCAAGGACAGGTTCATTAGTGAATTAGAATTTGACCTTACGGGTTCTACAATCAATAGAGGCATAATATGCATGCCACCAATCCATCCCAAGAATGACATCAAAATCCACCATATCTAACTCAACAAAATTAGAAGGCAATATTTTATGCAAAATGAAAATGGAATAATTTCTATAGACTCTTCTAGCACTAATAGATGCACCAACGAGAGTAGACACCTCATATGGCTTACATATCAATTCTGGTTTAATATGAAACTTTTTTGCAACAAAATGGAGTAACTAAAGAAAGAGTGGCACCCGGGTTTATCAATGCATACACATCAAAGTCAAAGACTTTTAACATACTGGTAATGACATCGGGAACCTTATCTACCCCTTGCCTCCCTTGAAGAGGATGGAACTGATTGTTCCTTAATGCACCTCCTTGTTGACCTCCCTTTTCCAAAGGAACAACATTTGCACCCTAGCCTTTTGGATGACCATCTCTACCCTTGTTTTGAGTACGAGGACAGTCAAACTTCTTCTGACCCACTTCTCCAAAACTAGAGCAAGTATTAGTATCCTTCAAACATGGGCCATTGTGATCTCTACCACATTTTGGGCACATAGTATTAGGCACCACACCACCACCTCCTTAGGGCCTTGGGTTGTCATTAGCATTAGGAGTATTTGAAGATCCTTGGACTTGATGAAACTGGCTACTCTTGGGACTTCAGAACATTCCTTCAAAATGGGCCCTCTTGGCCTCACTACTTCAACTTTTCCCCCTCCAATTGTTCGGCATAAGTCCTGAGGCGGGACAAGATCCTTTCTTCAAATTCATGAACTCCATCATTTTGGCCTCCTCAGCTTAAGAGGAAGGAATCAATTGAGAAATGCCACCTTAACTCCTCCCAAAGTATCACATTGTTATTCCTCTTCTCCTCTTTCTATTGAGTAAACCATATTTGGAACACCCTCTTGGGTTGGTAAGCTTCCAAATCCGTCTTCTCCTCCAATCTAACAATCATGATAGATAACACTTTGTACACCTCATCAGTAGATTCTTGAGGGTCCTCATCCACTTTAGATCTATGGATCTTCGGTGGATTTATCCTCATTAAATCCCTTGCCCTAGATGCCAGAGTTGGAGCATGAGGGGCTTGGGCCCATTATTTTATTTGATTAGTCATGGCATGGGTTAGAATGGTAATAGCATCGTGAAACTCTTCAGGAGCCATTCCCCCATCTTGAGGAGCTTGAGGAGTGAAAGAGGCTGATTGCTCCTTAGGTGAACAAGCTTTTCTTCCTGTTGGAATAAGCATGATCTAGCGTAAAAAAGAACATTAATTACGATAAAGCCTTACCTTAACTCTTATAGCATGACATAGATCAAGAAGAAGGAAAACATTTCCTTAAATACCTCATAGCCTCTTACTCATAGTTGTTGTGCACTTAACAACCATGAATGGGACTCTAATCTATGTGGTGTGCTGGATACTGAGGACTATTACCAACCTAGTACTCTGACACCAAGTTTGTCATGACCCAAGCGTAGGGCCTAGATGTGACACGATGAATAGGGAACCCAAAAGGGATCCCAAACAAGCCTCTTAGCATATTATTTATGCATCCTTGCTTATGGAAGCAATTAAACAACAATAAGAGACTACAAATAGGGATAAAGGGACTAAAAGAAGTCGTTCATAGCATATTTCATCAAAGGAGTCGAAGCTCAAGGCATAAGTACATAACTTCTCAAAGAACACCTCTAACATAGATTAGGCGGGGGGCCAAGATAACTTTCCAGGCTCACCATCATAGTCATAAGCATCTAAACAAAGAAAAAGAGTCTTTACATAACATATGATCAACACCTGTTGTCCTTGGAGTTGAGGACTCACCAAGCTTGCTTGCTTCAAGAGATAGTACTAGCTATGTAGAGAAGGAGGATGATCAAGTGGAGCTCCGGTTCCTACATGGTAACATCACGTAGGCATAAAGTATGCATTAGTATGTATAAATATACTAAGTATGTAATATGCAATGCAACAAGAGATAGGCAACATAATTGAAATACATAATTAGGCAATGGATAAATATATAGTAATATGACATGCATGAATGATGCTTGATGTAAACATGCTTATATAAAAAATATTATAAGTGTGGTAAGAGACCATCATTATAGAATCCAAGGTGTATCACCCCCTTGGAAAGGAGATTGAGGAATGAACCCCTCAATTGGTTGATTATTGTCATACCTCCCCCCTCCATGGTGATTGAGGTATCAACCCCTTAATTGGTTGATGGTTGTCACACCCTGCCATTTATGGTGTTTGAGGCATAGCACCCACTCAACAAGATGTGTCCAACTTGCAACACTATAGATACTTTTCATGAAGTCAACACATTAATGCATTCCTTTCCTCATCGTATAGTCACTTGACTCATAGGTCATGCAATAAAAGCATCAATAGCTCAAAAACCCTAAAATGGATATTTTATCAAACATTTGGTAGGTGTGTAATGCTAGTCCAAAATCATGCAATTGAAGAGTGACATGATGTTAGAAAACTTAATGTAAATCACCCCACCAACACTTGGTAATACCCTCATGTAATATATATTAAAATCCCTCATCAAAACATATAATGAATCATAGATTTATAGCTCAAAATATGCTTAAACTGTCCATATTTCATGAAACCCTAACATAGTTTATAATCAAATTCATAGAAAGAAGTACCCATAGATAAATTAATTTGAAAACATGCAATTTACATAAAAAGAAAGATTGGGCACCATGGGTGAAAGGACCCAATGGTTCAAATCCACGTAACTCGACTTTGGAGATTCCCTTGATGAAGATTAGAATGAGAACTTGAAGCTTGAATGACTTCCTTAAGATCCAAAATGAGTTTGGGACACTTGAATTTGAGTGAAATATTTTGCTAAGTATTAGAGAAGGTTTTGGGGAATGTCTTGTGTGATATGGTGTTGAATATGACTAAGTATAAGTGTTTTTACGCATGGGAAGGCTTAGAACGAAGACCCAAAGGCCTTGGACTGAACAAGAAATAACTGGCAACTTTTAATACTGGTCGTACCTTGATTGCATCGCGCTAGGTGCGCGGATCAATTCAGGAATTCATAAATTTTGAAAAATAAAATTTTGATACGGTTTCTCTAAAATTGGATTAGACACATTACCCATCCAATTTTGCCCCCTGATCATGAATATGAAGTTGAATTTATAATATCACACATAAATTTTGAGTTATGTAGAAATTACAATTATGGAAATTTCTGAGGCACATTTTCGGGTACTTTTTGAGGCATTTCAATTCCCATGTTTTCTTCTCTTTTATGTGTGATACATGAAATTTTTGTAATACCATTAAAATGGTGTTATTAAATGTTAATATAAGTTTATGTGGTATTGTAACACTTGAATTAAAAATATGGTTAAGTGATGAGGATTCTATATTGAGAAATATTGTTGTGGTTGGTGATTATGAATGGATTTATTTGTAGACTTCATCTCTAATTCATACATTCTATATCACACATACTTGTATTATTTCTGGATATTGATATGAGTGAGATAGTGTAAGTTGGGTACGAGGTCTTTACCAGCCGAGATGTGATGCCGCGATTGTTGCTGGTGAGATTATGATGTCACGATCTTTACTAGTGACATTGTGATACTGAGGTTTTTGTCAGTGATGATATTATATCGAGGTCATTACCTAGGATGTTCTGATATTGAAGTATTTGCCAGTGATGTTATGATGCCGAGGTCATTACTGATAGTTATTGCATAAGCATTGGATCACATCCTTGCTTATTTTTGTGTGGCATGATCTTATTTCCATGATTGATTGGTTACCATTTAGGATTTATAGCTTGTGATTTTGAATTATGATATTGTGAAAACTTTCTTTATTGTGTTTTATGTGTTGTTGGGTTAGATTGATTTTCTATGCAAGTTATAGTTGTCGAGGGTCGGTTGGGATGAAAGGAGTTTTTGTATTCTGTTGGACTTGTTTGATTTTGTTAGTTGTCTTGTTGGGTACCACGTTATTTTTGGTATTCACCCCTTGTTTCCACACTTGTATAGGTTCTGAGCCTGAACAATGAGTAGTATTTTTTCCTTGATAATTCGAGGGTTCCTAGGAGATTTAGAGAGGTAGTTATTATCATCTGGTTGACTTTCTTATTTATGTTTCTTTTATGCTTTGCTCTATTTGAGAAGAAATCATAAACTACTGAATTCAATCACTTGCTGCCCTCAATCACTTGTTGCCCTTACCTTTAAGTTTTCTGTTGAGATCTATCCTACAGAGGTACTCAAATTGGATCAGTGGTTGATTTTTAGGTTCCGTCGTAAACCAAATTTTGGACTTGTACTTCTTTTGATTTTCTATTTTTCTAGTGGTTTGTACACGTCACAACTAATCCTTGGATGTTATTTATGTTTGTGAATACTTTCATGTTCTTTTGAAATATGGAAAGGACCAGAGCTACTAGTAGTAGTTGTAGTGGAAGAGGCCGAGCTAAAGGTCGTGCTTGTGGAGTGGCATCAGTGAGAGGACGTGCTCGAGTACTAACATCAATTAGAGATCAGGCTATAGAAGATTCTGTAGAGCTACAGACAAAGGTTGGCGGGGGATAGGTCCTTTCAAAGCCTACAGCTACACCTGTGCTTCTAGACACTTTTCCCCATTAAACACCAGATGACATTCTTCACATCTTTTAAGCACGACATGCAATTGCTTGAAGCAATCATCAAATGAGTTACCAACAACGCTAAAGTCATCTATGAAGACCTTGATAGTTTCCTCTACCATTTCTGAGAAGATGGATATCATGTATCTTTGGAATAGTTCTAACGCATTACATAACTTGAATGGCATCCACTTGAATACAATAGTGCCATAGGGACACGTGAACGTTATCTTTTGCTGATCCTAAAGAGTGATAGTGATCTGGTTGTAGCCTAAGTAGCCATTCAGAAATCAGTACCAGCCCTTTCCATCCAATCGGTCTAGCATTTGGTCCATGAATGACATGGGAAAACTGGTCCTTTTCTATTGCTGCATGTAGCTGTTTGTAGTCTATGCTCACTCTCCACCCAGTGACTAGTCGCATGGGGATCAATTCGCTGCTAGCATTTTAAACCACAGTGAAACCTCTTTTCTTAGAAATAAACTGAATCAGGCTCACCTATTCACTGTCGGTGATTGGATAGATCACTCCTGCATCGAACTACTTGATCATTTCCTTGCACACAACCTCTTGCATAGGTGGATT
This sequence comes from Solanum clarkiae, assembly GCA_011800125.2. NCBI lineage: Eukaryota > Viridiplantae > Streptophyta > Magnoliopsida > Solanales > Solanaceae > Solanum > Solanum clarkiae. Next base: position 25,751 of record JAABOM020061207.1, read on the forward strand.
GAGATGTCTTAGGTGCTCAATACTCAGCTTGCAGTTCTTGACAAATTAGATTCTGTGAGTATATACCTCGAGAGGGATACCAATGATGTCCGTGTTGTCCATCCAATGGCCTTCTTAAACTGCTTAAGTATCATGCCTAGAGCATTCACTTGTTCGTCATTCAAGTCCTCAAAAACTATGGATGGCAAGGTGTTGTTAATGCCCAAAAATGTATATCTTAGATGGGATGGAAGAGTTTTCAACTCTAGCACCGGTGGCTCGTAAATGGATGGTTTAGTAGGTGGTGACTCTTGATTCTATAAATCTAATTCTAGCTTAATTTTGTGTCTAGCGGCATAAGATACCACCAATGCCTTCACTATCTCCTCATAGTCTGGGATACCATCACTCTCAAAGTTTATCAGCACTACTTCAAGGGTGTTGATGCCTAATCTCTCCACAAGTGGCAAATTTGGATCTTTATCATTAACACTCTCAATAACAGAGACTACCCTCAGATCATAATCCATCTATTCATGTTAGTAAACATTGAACACGACCTCATCTTTTACCCATTCTGAACTTGAGTTAGCCATTCTCCATGTCCACTAATGTGCATCCAGTGTTTAGGAAGGTTTTCCCCGAGATGATTGGTACTTCGAAATCAACCTCATAGTCTAGAATCACAAAATTTATAGGGAATATGAATTTAACCACTTTTGACAAGCACATCATAAAGTATACCCATCTGCTTTTTCACCGTGCAGTTGGCCATCAACAACCGCATGTTTGTCGAAGTAGGGGCTGCCAATCCTGTCTTCTTGAAGTTTGCAAGGGACATTAGATTTATGCTAGCACCGAGTTCACATAATGCCCCTGCAAACTCTATATCTCCAACAGTGCAGGTGTCACGACCCAAGGCTAGGGCCTAGACATGACCGGCGATTGGGGAATCCGAACGAATCCCAAACAAGCCTCACAACATATCATCACACATACTTGGTCGCAGAAGAAAAACACAACAACATAAGAAACATAAACAAGGGGGATTGGGACTAAGGGAGTGAGAACTATATTTAAATATCATGGATATCAGAAGTGAGTAAAAGCTCAAGCATAATACATATTTTTGTCCCGCAACACCTCTAACATATAACTTAATAGGGGTCAAGACAAGCAACCAGCTCACCTCGTGGTTATGTATAAAGGAAAGATAGTCTTAAATACATCACAAAAGAACATAGATATCACCCCTGGACATGAGGACTCACCATATAGCTTGATTGGATATCACTATCCACGTGGAGGAGGATGATGACCAAATGGAGCTCCGGTTCGTAAATGGTGATATCATGTAGGCAAGAGTATGCGTTAGTACGTTTGAATGTACTAAGGATGTGAGATGCAATGCAACAAGAGATAAGCATCATAATCTAAATGTATAACAATAGGCTATAGGCATAATATATAGAAATATGTCAGGTATGATCAATGCATAAGTAAACATGCTTAAGTAACTCATGCTCATATAGGATATCATATGTGTGGGAGAGACTAAGGTAGATTTCCAAAGTACGAACCCCCTGGTAGGTTGGTGATGATGCCGACCCATCACTTAGGTGGTGAGGTACTAATCCCTCACTGGGTTGATGAGTACAAACCCCCATCTAGATTGGTGATGATGCCGCCCTCTCACCTTAGTGCCAAGGTAAAAACTCCTTGATGGGTTACCGAGGTACAAACTCCATGATAGGTTAGCATAATGTTCAGCACCATAAGTAGTCTTACCCAGTAGGAAATGGGCCAAGTTTGTCATTGTATCAACCACAACCCAAATAGAGTCAAAACACTTTCCAGTCTTAGGCAACCCAACCTCAAAGTCCATGTTAATTTTGTCCCACTTCCAAGTAGGAAACTCTATATCTTGGGCTAGGCTACCAGACCTTTGATGTTTGCATTCAACTTATTGGCAATTATGACAACCGAATACAAATTTAGCAATGAATCTCTTCATATGACCCTACCAAAACACTTCTCTCAAATCTCTATACATCTTTGTAGAACCGGGGTGAATACTATAGGATGAATTATGAGCCTCATATAAAATCAACTTCCGCAAGTCATCAACATTGGGAACACATAATCTACCTTAGTACCTAAAGGCACCATCTCCCCCTTAGGAGAAAACCTCCACCATATCATCTCTCACCAAGGCCTTCACTTCCAGCAAGGCGGGCTCAAGATCCTGTTTAGATTTTACCTCCTTAATCAACAAAGATTTAGAACCATTAACAACCATTACATCACCATTATCAACCTCTTCCTACCTAACCCCCAATCTACCAAACCAATGGACCTATCTGGCCACCTCTTTCCCACTATCACCAATATGTGCTAGGTTATCCATAGACACCCTACTTAGAGCATCGGCCACAACCCTCGCCTTACCGAGGTGATAATTCACACTTATATCATAATTTTTAAGGATCTCTAACCAACTTCACCGTACCAAGTTAGGATCCTTTTGATTGAACACATATTGGAGATTCTTATGATCGGTAAACACATCACCATGAATGCTATACAAATAATGGCGCCAAATTTTCAAAGCAAATACCACGGTGGCCAATTCAAGATCATGGGTAGGATAATTCTTTTTATGGACCTTAACTTTTCTAGAGGCATAAGATATCACCTTACTATTTTACACCAAAATACAACCTAAACAAATTCTCTAGGCAACATAATACACAACAAACCCTTCCAACCCTTCTGGTAGGGACACGAAAGTAGTGGAGACAAGTTTATCTTTCAAAGTTTGAAAACTCTGCTCACATTCATCGATCCACATAAATTTTTCCTTCATTTGTGTTAACTTAGATATAGAAGAAGTAATAGAAAAGAACCCATTCACACACCTCCGATAATAACCCACTAAACCCAAGAAACTTGTAATATTCGATGGAATTAAAGGTCTAGGACAATTTCTAATAATCTCCATCTTCTTAGGATCTGCCTTAATTCCATCACCCGACACCATATGACCTAGAAAAGAAATCTCTTTTAATCAAAGTCACATTTTTCATATTTAGCATACAACTTCTCCTCCCTCAAGATTTACAATCGCACACTCAAGTGATCTACCAGCTTTTCCTCCCTACGGGAATAGATCATGATATCATCAATAAAAACCACCACAAAACAAATCTTGGTATGGTTTAAAGACCCTCTTGACAAGATCCATGAAGATAGTCAGTGCATTAGTCAACTCGAGTGACCCAACCACAAGCTCAAATTGCCAATATCTAGTCTGGAAGGCCATCTTGGGAACGTTACACTCCCTTACTTTCACTTGGTGATACCAGGACTGAAGATCAATCTTACATAAGTGATTACTCCCTTGAAGTTGGTCAAAAAGATCATCAGTCCTTGGTAGAGGGTACTTATTCTTTATGGTGACCTTATTATGTTGCCGATAATCAATGCACATTCTAAGAGTACCATTCTTCTTCTTCACAAACAACACCATGCAGCCCAAGGTGATTGACTAGACCTTATAAAATCCTTTTCCAACAAGTTCCTCAACTGTTCTTTCGACTCCTTCAACTCCACTGAGGCCATACGAAAAGGGGGAATAGAAATGGGTTAAGTATCAAGAAGGAGGTCTATGCCAAAATCTATTTCCTTTTCAGGAGGAACACTGGAAGCTCATCAGAAAAACATCAAGGAATTCATTAACCACCGGAACAGACTCTTTAGATAAGACTTTGGACTCGACATCTTTAACCCTCAAAATATGATAGAGACACCCTTTAGAAATCAACTTTTGACCACCACATCATGACTCTCCCACTCAAGGATGGGTTCATTAGGGAATTGGAATTTGACCTTATGGGTTCTAAAATGAATAGAAGCATAGTATGCATGCAACTAATCCATCCCAATAATGACATCCAAATCCACCATATCTAACTCAACAAAATCAAATGGCAAGGTTTTGTGCAGAACGAAAATGGGACAATTTTTATAGAACCTTCTGGTAATAATGGATGTAGAAACGGGAGAAGACACTTCATAAGGCTCATACAATAATTCAGGTTTAACATGGAGTTTTTTGGCAACAAAAAGAGTAATTAAAGAAAGAGTGGCACCCAGGTCTATCAAAGCATACCCATCAAAATAAAAAACCTTTGACATACTGGTGAGGACATTAGGCACCTCATCTACCCCTTGTCTCCCTCAGAGAGCTTGAAATCGATTTTTCCTTGGGGCACTTCCTTGTTGGCCTCCTCATCTCTTAGGACCGGCATTTGCAACTTGGTCTTGTGGATGACCATCTCTACAGTTATTGTGATTGCATGCACAATCCATTACCTTATGACCCACTTCACCACAACCATAGCAAGCATTACTATCCTTAAAACATGGGTTATTATAGCCTGCACCACATCTTGGGAATATAGTGAAATGCCCCAAAAACTGCCCAAAAGTGTACCTTATAAATGCTCATAATTGTAAATTCAATATATCTCAAAATGCATGCGTGATATCGAAAATTTGACTTCTGTTTCATGATCAGAAGGCAAAATTTTGAGTGGGAAACAGGTGTAACCCCAATTTTAGAGCAATCATAAAAAAAATTTATTTTCAAAAAAAAATTCTAAACTAGTGTTGATCTGCGCCCGAGGCATGATGAGCCAGGGGCGCGAAGGTATATATTTTATTGCTTGTTTTCCTGTTTCATCCTAAGGCTTTGGGTCCCGGGCACATGCCCTCCTATGCCTAAAAACACCTATATTTATTCATTTTTCAACCCCATATCATTGAAGACACTCTCAAAACCCTCTCTAATACTTAGCCGAATATTTCATCCAAATTCAAGTGTCGCAATTTCATTTATGGATCTCAAGAATTTCATTCAAGCTTCAAGTTCTCATTCCAATCTTCTTCAAGGAAATCCCCAAAGTTGAGGTATGTGGGTTTCAACCATTGGATTTTTTCACCCATGGTGCCCAACCTTCCTTTTTATGTAAAATGCATGTTTTCAAGTTGGATTAAGTATGCGTATCTCTTACTATGAAATTTAATTATCAGCTATGTTGGGGTTTCATAAAATGTGTACTGTTTAAGCATATTTTGACCTATGAACCTACGATCTATTATGAGATTTGATAAGGGGTTTCAATGTATTTTGCATGAGGGTTTTACCAAGTATTGATGTGTTGATTTACCTTGAGTTTTCTCAGATGATTTTACTCTTGATTTGCATGATTTTGAAATGGCATTATACCCTCGCCAAGTGTTTGATAAAATATCCGATTAGTGAGTCTTGAGTAATTGATGATCTATTGTATGACTTATGAGTCAAGTGATTTCATGATGTTGAAAGAATTGCATGTGTATATTGAATTCTTGAAAATTATCTATAGTGTTGTCCGTTTATCACCCCTTGTAAAGGGGTGATGTGGCTCAACAACTTTGATAGAGGGGTGTTATGCCCATCTACCATGTTGAGGGTTATATACCTTGATGACTTTGATGGGAGGTGCTATACCATCTACCATGTTGCGGGGTGTATAACTTTGCCACTTTGATGAGGGGGGAGTGTTATTTCCATCTACCAATTGAGGGGTAGATACCTCAGTCACATTCCAAGGGGGTGTTATGGATTGGATTGCAAGTAATAGTTTGCTTGGTATATGATGATGGTCTCTTCCTAGACATCTAATCTATATTCTCAAGTTATATGTTTTACTTCAAGCATTGATCATGCATGCCATGTTGCTATTATGCCTATCCCTTGCTTATGATTATGTGTTTTGACTATGTAGCCTATCTCTTATTGCATCGCATCCTACATACTTAGTATATTAAAATGTTCTAATAGATACTCTATGCCTACATGATATTACCATGTAGGAATTGGAGCCCCTCACAATCATCCTCCACGTGGTTTGTTTTGGAATCTTGAAGATAAGCCTTGGTGAGTCCTCAAGTTTGGGGACACTAGCCATGCTACTCTTTCTTTTATTTACTCTTCATGTTAAACTCTTGGTACTATAAGGGTGAGCCTGGAAAGTGTCTTGGCCTCACTCAAATCTATGTTTGGAGGTGCTGTTGGAATAAATGATGTGCTTTTGCTTTGAACTTTGACTCTTCCATGTTTTATGCTATGAAAGTCTTACCTTAGTCCCTTTAACCTTGTTTATACTCTCTTGTTAATGTGTAATTGCTTCTGCTGCCAAGGATATGTAAATGATGTGCTAAGAGGCTTGTTTTGGGTCCCTTCGAGTTCCCATTCCTCATGTCACATCTAGGCCCTAGGATCAGGTTGTGACAAACTTGGTATCAGAGAACTAGGTTGTTAATAGTCCTCAGAATCCAATATATCATGTCGGTTAGAGTCTTGTTCATGGTTGTAAAGTACACCATAACTATATGCAAGAGGTTATCAGGCGTTTTAGGAAATGTTGCCTTTGTTCATGATCTATGTCGTGCTATAGATGCTAAAGTAAGGTTTCCCCCCTAACAAATTTTCTTTACTATTCTAGATTATGCCAATCCCAGGAGGAAGAAGAGCTCGTACACCGATGGTACAACCAGCTCCTTTGGCTCATTGAGCTCCCTATTATGGGGGACTGGCCCATGAAGAGTTCCAAGATGCTATTACCATATTGGCTCATGCTATCGCGAACCAAATTAACCAAGGGGCTTAATCTCCTCATGCTTCTACTCTGACCTCATGAGTGAGAGACTTTACTAGAATGAACCTACCAAAGTTCCATGGGTCTAAAGTTGATGAGGATCCTCAAGAATTTATTGATGAAGTGTATAAAATATTATCTATTATTAGGGGTTAGATCAGAGGAAAAAGCAGTGTTGGTGGTCTACCAACCCAAGGGGGTGGTTTAAATTTGGTTGACTCAAGGGAAGGTAGGGAAAGGGAACGATAATGTCATCCTTTAGGAAGAGTTCAAGGTGGCATTTCTCAAATGGATCTTTTCGATATAGATAACGGAGGCCAAAATCATGGAATTTATAAACCTCAAGCAACGATTCATGAGTGTGAGGGAGTATTCCCCTAAGTTTAACCAACTCTCTGAGTATGCTCCACAAAATTGTGGCTAACCCAAGGTCTAGAATGACCAAGTTGGTGTCGGGCATGTCTGCCTTAATTAATGAGACATGCCTAACCACCATGTTGGTAAGTGATATGGATTTGTCCCACCTCATGACATATGCTGAATAATTGGAGAGGGAAAAGTTTCGAAAAAGGAGAAGTGGTGAGGCCAAGAGGGCCCGTTTTGAAGGTAGATTCCAAAGTCTCAAGGGTGGCTGATTTCATCAAGGCCAAATGTCTTCCAATGCTCCTAATAGAAAGTTTGATAATGACAACTCAAGGTTCCAACATGGTGGTGTTGTGGTTCCTAATACTGTGTGCCTAAGATGTGGTAGAGGCCACAATGGACCATGTTTGAAGGACACTAATGCTTGGTATGGTTGTGGTGAAGTGGGCCATAAGGTGATGGATTTTCATTGTAATCGCAACAAGGATAGAGATGGTCATTCACAAGGACAAGGTGTACGGGTCCTTAAGGGAGGGGAGGCCAACAAAGAGGTGCCCTAAGGAAAAACTGATTCTATGCTCTCCAAGGGAGACAAAGGGTTCTTTTTATTAAGATTCCCGATGTAATCACTGGTATGTTAAAGGTTTTTGATTTTTATGTTATGCTTTGATAGACTCGGGTGCCACTCTTTCTTTTATTTCTCCTTTTATTGCCAAAAATCTCCATGTCAAACCCGAATGGTTGTGTGAGCCTTATCAAGTGTCTACTCCCGTTAGTGCACCCACTGTTGCCAGAAGGGTCTTTAGAAATTTTCTCATTTTCATTTTGCGTAAAATCTTGCCTTGTGATTTTATGGTGGATTTTGATGTCATTTTTGGGAAGGATTGGTTGTATACATATTATGCTTCTATTATGCTTTTATGATCATAGAATCTGTAGGGTCAAATTCCAAATCCCTAATGAACCCGTCCTTGAGTGGGAGAGTCATGATTTGGTGGTCAAGGGTAGATTCATCTCTTGCATTAAGGCCCAAAAGTCGATTTCTAAGGGTTGTCTCTATCATCTTGTGAGGGTTAGAGATGTTGAGTCCAACGTCTTTCCAATAGAGTCATTTCTGGTGGTTAATGAGTTTCTTAATGTCTTTCCTAAGGAGCTTCCTAGTGTTCTTACTGAGAGGGAAATTGACTTTTGTATAGACCTTCTTCCCGACACTCAACCCATTTTTATTCTCCCTTATCGTATGGCCCCGGCGGAGTTGAAAGAGTTGAAAGTACAATTGAGAGATTTGTTGGTAAAGGGCCTTACAAGACCCAGTCAATCACCTTGGGATGCACCGGTATTGTTTGTGAAGGAGAAGAATGGTTTTCTTAGAATGTGTATTGATTATCGAAAACTTAATAGAGTCATCATAAAGAACAAGTATCCTCCACCAAGGATTGATAACCTTTTCGACCAACTTCAAGAGGCTAGTCACTTCTCTAAGATTGATTTTTGTCCGAGTATCACCAAGTGAAAGTGAAGGCGTGTGACATTCCCAAGACGTCCTCTTGAGCTAGCTATGGGTACTATGAGTTTGTGGTTATGTCCTTCGGTTTGACTAACGCACGGCTATATTCATGGATCTTATGAATAGGATCATTAAACCCTACCTTGATTTTTTTGTGGTAATTTTTGTTGATTATATCTTGATCTATTCCCATAGTGAGGAGGAGCATGTAGATCACTTGAGGGTGGTGTTGCGAATCTTGAGGGAGGAGAATTTGTATTCTAAATATGAAACATGTGAGTTTTGGTTGAAAGAGGTTGCTTTCCTAAGTCATGTGGTGTCGAGTGATGGGACTAAGGTTGATCCTAAGAAGATGGAGGTGATTAGAAATTGGCCTAGACCTTTGAATCCGTTGGACATTAGAACATTCTTAGGTTTAGTGGGTTATTATCGGAAATTTGTGAGTGGGTTCTCCTCTATTGCTTCTCCTATGAATAAGTTGACCCAAAAGAAGGAAAAATGTGTGTGGACCAATGAATGTGAGAAGAGTTTCTAAACTTTGAAAGATAAGCATCTTGTCCGCTCCTATCTTGTCTCGACCGGAAGGGTTGGAGGGGTTTCTTGTGTATCGTGATGCCTCAAGAGTTGGTTTGGGGTGTGTGTTGATGAAAAATGTTAAGGTGATAGCTTATGCCTCTAGGCAACTATAGGTGTATGAAAAGAATTATCCTACCCATGATCTTGAATTGGACGCCATGGTATTTGCTTTGAAAATTTGGCGTCCTTATTTCTATGGAGTTCATGTTGATATGTTTACCAATCATAAGAGTCACCTATATGTGTCCACTCAAAAAGATCTTAACATTAGACAAAGTAGGAGGCTAGAGTTCTTAAATATTATGATATGAGTGTGCATTATCAATGTGGTAAGGCAAATATTGTGGCCGATGCTCTAAGTAAGGTGTCTATGGGTAGCCTATCACATATTGGTGATGGTGGGAATGAGGTGGCTAGAGAGGTTCATCGGTTGGCTAGATTGGGAGTTAGGTTGAAGGAGTTTTATAATGGTGGTGTATTGGTTGCTGATGGTTCTAAATATTCATTGATTGAGGAGGTAAAGATAAAACAAGATATTGACCCCACCTTGCTAGAGAAGGCCTTGGTGAGAGATCGTAGGGTAGATATTTTCTCCCAAGGGGGAGATGGTGCCCTTAGGTACCAAGGTAGATTATGTATGCCTAGTATTGATGACTTGAGAAAGAAGATTTTATGTGAGGCTCATAATTCTTTCTATTCTATTCACCCCGGTTCTGCAAAGACGTAAAGAGATTTGAGGGAAGTGTTTGGTGGGGTGGTATGAAGATAAATATTGCTAAATTTGTGTCCGGTTGTCATAATTTCCAACAAGTTAAAGCCGAATATCAAAGGTCGGGTGGCCTAGCCCAAGATATTGAGATTCCTACTTGGAATTAGGAGGAAATTAACATACATTTTGTGGTTGGATTGCCTAAGACTAGAAAGCATTTTGACTTCATTTGGGTTGTGGTTAATAGAATGACAAAATCAACTCATTTCCTACGGGCTAAGACTACTTATAGTACCGAAGAGTATGCGAAATTGTATATTCATGAGTTGGTTAGATTGCATGGGGTACCTTTGTCTGTCATATCAGATCGTGGTGCTCAATTCACATCTAAATTTTGGAGGTCCTTCCAAAAAGGTCTTATGGTACCAAGGTTAAGCATAACATGACCTTTCAGCCTCAAATAGATGGCCTAGCCGAAAGAACTATCTAAACTCTTGAAGTTATGCTTAGAGCCTGTTTATTAGAGTTTAAGGGTAGTTGGGATGAAGATCTTCCACTCTTGAGATTGATGTCAATAATAGTTATTATTCAAGTTGAAAGGGGGAGATGGTGCCCTTAAGTTTCCATGTAGCTTCAGTTAAGATACTTTGGAGGAACCAACAAGCTGAAAGTGCCACATTGGAAGCCAAGGAGGACATCCAAAAGGGATACCCATGTCTCTTCCACTTTACTTAAGCCTAAGTACTAATTTAAATCCCCTATATGGTTACAAGTCCTAAGATTCAACCATTATGTCATTTGCATGCATTCATGTTTATGTTTATAAATTTATGGTGATTTTCACACTTATGTGGAGATTTTTGAAATGATATTTAAATGCATTATTGCATTCATGTATTGGGCTGAAGTCATCTTGATTACTTCTCTTAATACGTTTCTTTGACATTTGGGGATGAATGTTCCCAAGGGGAACATATTGGAACACCCCAAAAAGTGCTAAAAATCACACATCCTCAACCTTTCTCTAATTATCCTAACCTTCTCAAGATCCTCTATAACTAGATCTGGTCCTAACAAGGCCACCTCACCAACCTCAAACCACCCAACCGGTGATCTACAATGTCTACCATAAAGATCCTCAAATGGAGTCATGCTGATGTTAGAATGAATGATAGATATTGCTTCAGAAAAACTCAATCAACGGAAGATGATCATCTAACTACCATTAAGCTCCAACACGCATGCTATAACTATATACTCAAGGGTCTGGATGGTCCTTTTGGATTGGCCATTTGTTTGAGGGTGAAAGTCCGTAGAAAGGTTAACTCTAGTACCATGATACCTTTGGAAGGACCTCCAAAAAATGTAAGGTAAATTGAGAACCACGATCCGATATGATGGACAAAGGAACCCTATGCAACCTTAAAAAGTCATGAATGTACAACCTTGCATAATCTTCATCCCCATATGTGGTCTTAAGTGGTAGGAAATAAGTCGATTTTGTCATCCTATCAACCATAATCCATATGGAATCAAAACCTTTTCTAGTCTTCGGCAACCCGACCACAAAATCCATATTAATAACTTCACATGTCCAAGTTGGAATATATGTGTCTTGGGTTAGGCCACCCAACCTCAGATGCTCGGCTTTAACTTGTTGACAACTATGACAACCGGAAATGAATTCGACAATGTCCCTTTACATGCCTCCCCAATTGTACACCTCTCTTAAATGTCTATGCATTTTGGTGGAACCAGTGTGGATATAATAAGAAGAGTTATGAGCCTCATCAAGGATCTTTTCTATCAAGCCATCAACACATGGTACACAGAACCTACCTTGGCACCCAAGGACACCATCTTCCCCTTAGGAGAAAATCTCCACCTAACCCTCTTTTACCGAGGCCTTCTATTCTACCAAGGAAGGATCAAGATTTGTTTTGTTATCACCTTATCAACCAAGGAAGACCTAGAACCATCCGCAACAACAGCATCACCACTACAGACCTTCTCTAGTTTAACCCCCGACCTAGCTGACCGATGTATTTCCCTAGCCATCTCCTTCTCACCACCATTAACATGAGCTAGGCTACCCATAGATACCCTACTCAAGGCATCCGCTCCCACATTTGCCTCACCGGGATAATAATGACACTCATATCATAATCTTTAAGATCCACCTTCATTGCGTTAAGTTAAGATCTTTTTGAGTGAAGATATATTGGAGGCTCTTATGGTCGGTGATCAAATCAACATGCACCCTATACAAATAATGTCACCAAATTTTCAATGCAAACACTACGGAGGCCAATTCAAGATCATCAGTAGGGTAGTTCTTTTCGTGCACTTTGAGTTTCCTAGAAGCATAGGCTATCGCCTTACCATTTTGCATTAGCACACAACCCAAACCAACTCTAGAAGCGTCACAATACACCACAAATCCCTTAAGCCCATCCGGTAGTGACAATATAGGAGCGAACACAAACTTATCTTTCGTGGCTTGGAAGCTCCTCTCACATTCATCGGTCCACACAAACTTAGCCTTCTTTTATATCAATTTTGTAATAGGAGAAGAAATAGAAGAAAACCCATTCACAAACCTCCGATAATAGCTTACTAAGACAAAGAAGCTCCTAATATCCGATGTGGTGAATGGTCTAGGAAATTTTTTAATCACATCGATCTTCTTAGGATCCATCTTAACACCATCCCATGACACTACATGTCCTAGGAAGGAAACCTCCCTCAACCAAAATTCCCACCTTTCATATTTAACATACAATATCTCCTCCCTCAATCTTTGCAACACAACCCTCAAATAAGCCCTATGTTCCTCCTCACCACGAGAATAGATCAAAATATCATAAATGAATACCACAACAAAAGTATAAAGGTAGGGTTTGAAGACCCTATTCATAAGGTCCATGAAGACGGTCGGTGCATTGGTCAACCCAAAAGACATCACAACAAACACATAGTTTTCATATCTAGTCCAGAAGGTTGTCTTTGGAATATCACACTACCTCACCTTTACTTGATGATATCTGAACAGAAAATCAATCTTAGAGAAATGGCTAGCCCCTTGCAATTGGTCAAACAAATCCTCAATTATCGAAAGAGGATATCTATTCTTGATGGAGACCCTATTTAGTTGTCGATAGTCAATATACATCCTAAGGGACCTATCCTTCTTTTTTACAAACCCACAGGTGCACCCAATGGTGATTGGCTAGGCCTAATGAACCACTTCGCCAACAAGTCCCTCAATTGCTCCTTTAACTCCTTCAACTTTGCCGGGGCCATACGGTAAGGGAAAATAAAAATGAGTTGAGTATCAGAGAGGAGGTCTATGCCCAAATCCATTTCCCTTTCGAGAGGAACACCTGGAAGGTCGTTTTGGAAGACATGAAGAAACTCACTTACAACTGGAACTCTATGGGAAGGACTTTGGCCTCCACATCCCTAACCCTCACAAGATGATAAAACCACCCCTTAGAGATTAACTTGTGGGCTTTAATGCAAGAGATGAATCCATCCTTGACCACCACCTCTTGACTCTTCCACTCAAGGACGAGTTCATTTGGGAATTGGAACTTGACTCTATGGCTTTTATAATCAATAGAAGCATAGTATGCCTGCAACCAATCCTTCCCAAGAATAATATCAAAGTCAACCATGTCTGACTCTAATAGATCACAAGGCAATATTTTCTGCAAGATGCAAACAGGTTAGCTTCTATAAACGTTTCTATCAATAATAGATGCACCAATGGGAGTAGACACCTCATATGACTCATGCAACAACTCAGGGTCAACATGGAACATTTTAGCAACAAAGGAGGTAACAATAGAAAGAGTGTCACCGGATCAATCAATGCATACACATCAAAGTCAAAGATTTTCAACATATCGGTAACGACATCGGGGACCTTATCCATCCCTTGCCTCCTATGCAAAGCATAAAACCGATTGTGTATTAAGGCACCATCATGTTTTCAACCTCTCCCCAAAGGAACCCCATTAGCACCTTGCGCACGAAAGTCTTTGCCTTTGTTGCGATTTCGAGGGAAATCACCTTTTTGTGACCCACTTTCCCACATCCAATGCACGTATTAGTATCTCTCAAGCATGGGGCCTTATGACCCTCACTACACCTAGGACACACCTCATTAGGAACCACAACACCAACAACTTGGGTCCTTGGGAAGTCATGGGAAAATCCCCTATTAGAAGCATGAGAGGACCCTTGATCTTGATGGACACATCACCCCTTTTTAGAACTTACCCTTAAAACGGGCTCTCTTAGCTTCATGACCCTTCTCTTCCTCAATTTGTTACCTTCCATTTGCTCAGCATAGGTCATCAAATGTTACAAGGCCATGTCACTAATCAACATGGTGGACCAACATTCCTCACTAACAAAGTAGAACACACCCATCACAAATTTGCTCATCCTAGCTCTTGAGTTGGCCACCAAATGTGGAGCATATTTCGAAAGTTGGTTGAACTTGAGGGCATACTCCTTTACACTCATGGACCCTTGTCTCAAATTCATAAATTCCATCAACTTAGATTCCCTAAGTTCAAGAGGGAAGAACCGAATAAGGAAGGCCACCTTGAACTCCTCCCAATGAACCACATAGTTGACTCCCTTTTCCTCCTTCTATTGGTTATACCATATTTGTGCTATCCCTTTTATTTGGTAAGCTGCCAACTCCGCCTTATCCTCTGGCCTCACACCCATAATAGACAAAATCCTATAAATTTTATCATTTAATTCTTGATAGACCTTACTCATATTTGACCCATGGAATTCCGAGGGATTCATTCTCATGAACTCTCTCACCCGAGAGGCTAGTGTAGGAGCATTAGGGGCTTGGGCCTCTTTATTGGCTTGGTTAGCCACCACTTGTTCAAGCATGGTGAGAGCATCCCTAAGCTCTCCATTGGCTGGTTGCTCCTCGGGTGTGCAGGCTCATCTCCCTCTCGTGTTAGACATGATCTAGCATAGAAAAGAATAAGTGTTAGCAGAAGGAAGCTTACTTCAACACTATAGCACGACTTAGAACATGAAGAGGGGAAACAATTCCTAAAATGTCTCATAGCACTACTCATGGTTGTGGTGCACTACACAACCATAAATAGGACTCTAATCAACATATGGACTCTGAGGATCTAACAACCTAGTGCTCTGATACTATCATTGTCACGACCCAAGCCTAGGTCCTAGACATGACAAGCGAATGGGGAACCCGAAGGAACTCCAAACGAATCTCATAGCATATCATTAGACGTCCTTGGTTGCGGAAGCATTAAAAATGACAATGAGAAATAAGCATAAACAAGGAAATCGGGACTAAGGATAAACCTTCATATCATAACATCAAGAAAAAAGAGAGTCAAGACTCACAAAATAGATATATAACATGTCCAATAACGCCTCTACTACATAGATAAGAGTGGGGGCCAAGACAAGCAAGTAGGCTCAACTTCATAGTCGATACATAACCAAAGAAAAATAGTACTAATACATAGCAAGAGTTCATAAGCAACGTCCCCGAAATGGAGGACTCACCAACAAGCTTGTAGGACAATTAAATCACCTACGTGGAGGAGGAGGATGATTAAGTGGTGCTCTGTTTCTTACATGGTTACATCATATAGGCATAAAGTATGTGTTAGTATGTTTGAATTTACTAAGTATGTAGGATGCAATGCAGCAAGGGATAGGCCATATGGGTAAAATGCATAACCATAATCCACGAATTGCATACTAATAATATGACATGTATGAATGATAGTTAAAGTAAAATATGCTTATATAGAACATAGTATATGTGTAAGAAGAGACTATTGAACTATGGATGGATCATCACACCCTAACACCCTTAGTGATTGAGGTACAAACTCCATCAATAGTTTGGTGGATCATCACACCCTACCACCCGTGGTCCCAGAGTACAAACTCCTTGATAGGTTGGTGGATCGTTGTACCCTACCACCCATGATGCCGGAGTACAAACCCTTCGATAGGTTGATGGGTACAAACCCTTAATAAGGTTGATGAATAATCACACCCTACCACCCGTGATGCCGAAGTACAAACCCCCCGAGAGGTTATCAATGTATGAACCCCTTGATAAGGTTACTCGATGCGCATCCCTTGAGTAGGACATGGTTGTATTCTAACACTATATAGTGAATATCGTATACATACATTCACTTCATCATCAAATAGTCCTCATATACATTTCAACATCATTTCATCATCATATCATCATCATATAGTCACTCAACTCATAAGACATGCATCGGACCTTCAATTCCTTAAGAAACCATAACCGGACATTTTAACAACACTTAGAGGGTGTGTAGTTCTAGTGTAAAATTATGTAATTCAAGAGTGTTATCATGCTAGAAAATCCAATGTAAAATGATCAATAGATACTTGGTAACACCCTCAAGCAATATACATCAAAACCCTTCATTACATCATACAATAGACCTTGGTTTCATAGCTCAAAATATAGCAAAAACAGTCACATTTCACAAACCCCAATATAGTGTGCAGTGATTTTCATAAAAAATAAGACCCATGAGTAAATCATCTTTAAACCAAGCAAATTAGGGTAAAATGAGGCTTGGGCATCATGGGAAAAGGAACCTATTAAAGAAACCCATGAATTTGATGAAGATTGGAGATGGAGCCTTGGAGCTTGAGTGCAATCCTTAAGAATCCGGAAATAGTTTTAAGGCTTAAGTTTAGGAGAAGAATATTTGGCTAAGTGTTCGAATGAGTATTGGAGAATATTTAGAATGATATGAGGGTGAAAAATGGCTAAGTATAGGTATTTTCACATTTGGGATCACTTAGGCCTAAGACTTAAAAGTCTTGGACCGAAGTCAAAACTATGAGAAAATTAATGGCAGTCCCATTGGTTAGAGGTGTTCCTCAAGGTGGTTCCCCAAAGCACAACAGATTTTATGATCTACACGGGAGGAAAGGGGTTGGCGAGATCCCCGATGTTGTTACTGGTATGTTGAAAATCTTTGACCTTGATGTATATACTTTGATTGATCCGGGTGCCACCCTTTTCTTGGTTACCCCCATTGTTGCTAAAAAGTTCCATGTTGATTCGGAGATGCTGCATGAGTCATATGAAGTGTCTACTCCTATTGCTGCATCTTTTCTTTCTAAGTGGGTGTATATAAATCGATTTACATCTTGCATAAAATCCTACCTTGTGATCTTGTTGAATTAGATATGGTTGATTTTGATGTTATTCTTGGGATGGATTTGTTGCTTTCCCACTATGCTTCTATTGATTGTTGAACCTGTAGGGTCTTGTTTCAATTCCTAAATGAACCCGTCCTTGAATGGGAAAGTCATGATGTGGTAGTAAGGTGTAGGTTCATGTCATGCATTAAAGCTTATAGGTTGATTTCCAAGGGCTACTTGTATAATCTTGTGAAGGTTAAAGATGTGGAGTCGAAAGTCCCTTCCATTGAGTTGGTTCCGATTGTAAGTGTGATCCTTGATGTCTTCACAAATGACTTTCCCGGTATTCCTCCCCAAATAGAGATAGAATTTGGCATAGATCTCCTTCCCAATACTCAACCTATCTATATTTCCCCTTACCATATGGCCCCGGTGGAGTTGAAGGAGTTAAAGGAACAATTGGAAGATTTGTTGGAAAAGGGATTTATTAGACCTAGCCAATCCCCTTGGGTCGCACTAGTGTTATTTGTGAAGAAGAAAGATGGGTCACTTTGGATGTGCATTGACTACCGATAACTCAATAGGGTCAATATAAAGAATAGATATCCTCTTCCAAGAATTGATGATTTGTTTGACCAATTGCAAGGGGCTAGCCTTTTCTCTAAGATTAATCTTTTGTCTAGGTACCATCAAGTAAAGGTGAGAGAGTGTGATATTCCCAAGACGACCTTCTGAACTAGATACGAGCACTATGCATTTGTGGTGATGTCCTTCGGGTTGACTAATGCACCGGTCATCATCATGCAACTAATGAATTGGGTCTTCAAACCCAACCTTGATTCCTTTGTTATAGTATTCATAGATGATATTTTGATCTATTCGCATAATAGGGAAGAACATATGGGTCATTTAAAGGTTGTGTTGCAAATACCGAGGGAGGAGAGATTGTATGCTAAATATAACAAGTGTGAGTTTTCGTAGGGGGAGGTTGCATTCTTGGGCCATGTGGTGTCAGGGGATGGCATTAAAGTGGATCTTAAGAAGACTGTCGTAATTAGGAATTGGCCTAAATCGTTGTCCCTGTCAGATATTAGAGTTTCTTGGGCCTTGTGGGTTACTATAGAAGGTTTATGAATGGGTTCTCCTCCATTTCTTCTCCTATGACAAAATTGACACAAAAGAAGGTTAAATTTGTATGGACTAATGAATGTGAGAAAAGCTACCAAACATTGAAAAAAAGTCTTCTGTCCGCTCCTATATTGTCATTAACGGATGGGCTTGAGGGTTTTATGGTGTATTGTGATGTATCTAGAGTAGTTTGGTTTGTATGCTAATGCAAAATGGTAAAGTCTAGCCTATGCTTCTAGGCAACTCAAGGTGTATGAAAAGAACTACTCTACCCATAAGCTTGAATCCGCTGCCGTGGTCGCTGCACTAAATGTTTGGCGACATATTTGTATGGGGTGCATGTTGATGTTTTCACCGATAATAAGAGCCTCCAATATGTCTTCATGCAAAAAGATCTTAACTTAAGATAAAGAAGGTGGATAGAACTCCTTAAGGACTACGACGTGAGTGCACATTACCATCCGAGTAAGGCAAATGTTGTGGCGGATGCTTTGAGTCGGGTGTTCATAGGTAGCCTAACTCATGTAGATGTGGTGATAGGGAGATGGCGACGGAGGTGCATAGATTGGGTAGATTGGGAGTGAGCTTGGAAGATGTGGGTAATAGTATTGTTGTTGTTAATGTTTCTAAAGCTTCTTTTGTTGATGAGGTGACAGCAAAATAAGATCTAGACTTCTCCTTCCTTGAATTAAAGTCTTTAGTGAAAGAGGGAAAAATAGAGGTTCTCCCAAGGGGGAGATGGGGCCCGAGATACCAAGGGAGGTTGTGTGTTTCATACGTTGATGGTTTGAGGGAGAGAATTCTTAATGAGGCCCATAACTCTTCTTATTCTATCCACCCGAGTTCCACCAAAATGTATAGACTTGAGGGATGTGTATTAGTGGGGAGGCATGATAAAGGACGTGGCCAAATTTGTTTCCGGTTGCCATAGTTGTCAACAAGTCAAAGCCAAACATCAAAGGCCAGGTGGCCTAACCTAAGACATAGAGATTCCTACTCGGAAGTAGGAGGTGATTAACATGGATTTTGTACTTGGGTTGGCCAAGACTAGGAAGAGTTTTGATTCCATATGGGTGGTGGTTGATAGGATGACGAAGTAGGCTCACTTTCTACCGGTCAAGACTACATATGGGGCTGAAAAGTATGCAGGGTTGTGCATCCATAGGTATGTAAGGTTACATGGGGTTCCTTTATCCATCATATCTAACATCATACCAAAGTTCACCTTAGTAAGAGCGTCACCCTCAAACGGATGGCCAAGCTGAATGGATAATTAAAAAACTTGAGAGCATGCTTAGGGCTTGTGTCTTAGAGCTTAAAGTTAGTTAGGCTGACCATCTTCCGTTGATTGAATTTTCCTACAACAATAGCTATCACTCTAGCATCGTTATGGATCTTTTTGAGGCTCTTAATGGGAGACGTTGTAGACCACCGGTGGGTTGGTTTGAGGTTGGATAGGTGGCTATATTACGGCCAGATCTAGTTGTAGAGGCTCTTGAGAACATTAAGATGATTAGGGAAAGGTTGAGGACAACCCAAAGTCGTCAAAAATCATGTGCCGATGTGAGAAGAAGAGACCTAGAATTCCAAGTGGATGATTGGGTTTATTTGAAGGTTTCTCTAATGAAAGATGTTGTCCGTTTTTTGTAAAAAGGGGAAGTTGAGTCCAAGGTATGTTGGTCCTTATGAGGTCATTAAGAGGGTTGGCAAGGTAGCTTATGAGTTGAAGTTTCCTAGTGAAATGAATTTGGTTCATCTGGTGTTCCATGTCTCTATGTTGAGATAATGTGTTGGTGATCCTAATGCCATTGCGCCTCTTGATGATGTAGGTATTGTTGAGGATAACTTGACTTATGAGGAGGTTCCGGTTCAGATCATGGATAGGCAAGTGAAGAAATTGAGGAACAAAGAGGTGGCATATGTTAAGGTCCTTTGGATAAACCAATAAGTCGAAAGTGCTACTTGGGAGGCCGAAGCAGACATGCAAAAGCGGTATCCTTATATTTTCCACTCCACTCAGGTCTAAGTACTAATCCTAAACCCTATATGTGACTTCAAGTCTTACATTTCAACCCCTATGTAATCCATATGCATTCATGTTTAAGTTGGTAAACTTACGATGATTTTACACTCATGTTTAGATTTTGAAAATGGTGTTTTACATGTTATGTTGCACTCTTGTTGGGGCTGATTTGTTCGTGATCACTCTTGTTTGTACGTCTCTTTTACATTTTAGGACAAATATTCCCAAGGGAAAGATATTGAAACGGCCCCAAAAAAATTCCCAAAAATGTTCCTCGGAATGCCCGGAATTTTGATTTCTATATTTCTAAAATTCGGTTCGTTATTTAGAAAATTCGACTTCATATTTATGATCGGGGGGTGAATATTAGGTGAAAAAGGGTCTAACTTCAATTTAATAGTGAAACAATAGCAATTATAAATTTTTAAGGGACGATTTCTAGTGAGTTGTATGCGATGCCTCCATGACATGCCTTGGGTATGCTTTAGTATAAATTCCTCTCTGCGACGCCGATATGTGTTTTTCGCATGATTTCATCTCCAAATTTCATGTTCTTTTACACCATTACACCCCTCCCCAAGTGTTTGATAAAATGTCCGACTAGGGTTTCTTGAGGAATTGAACGTCCAAAGCATGAGTAATGGTGTGAATTATGTTGGGATGATGAAAAGATCTTATGTATATGATACGATTGATATTATAATGATGAAGTAAGATTATGCATATGATGAACTCTATATAAAGTGTTGCATTAGACCATGCCCGATCCGGGGATCAAGAGCCCGGATAACCTAGGAAGGGTTAGTACTTCTCCACCTAGTGATGGAGCGGCAACATGGCTAACCGAGATGGGGGGTTATACTTATTAACCAAGATGAGGGTTCCTACTCATCTACCTAGGTGATGGGGTTCCATTATCACCTACCGAGATGAGAGCTAGTACTCATCAACCTAAGTGATGGAGCTGCATCATTACTAACCCCAAAGGGTTTATACCTTGGAAATGTAACTTGGTCTATTCTTCACATATAATACATTATATGAGCATAGGTTACTTAAGAACGTTTTTACTTATGCATTGATCGTACATGTCATATTGCTATATTATGCCTATTGCCTATTATTATGCATGTTGATCATGAAGCTTATCTCTTGTTTCATTGCATCCCACATACTTAGTACATTCAAATATACTAACACATACTCTTGCCTACATGATATCACTGTATAGGGACCGGTGCTCAAGTTGATCATCCTCCTCCTCGACATGGTTAGACGGTGCTATTCCAAGCTTGATGGTGAGTCCTCCACTTCGGGGACCTTGGTTTATGTTCTTTCTCTTGATTTATATTGAGATACTTTCTTATGTTCTATTGACTATGAGGGTGAGCCCAGTAGCTTTCTCCTGGCCACCGCTCTATCTATGTATTAGAGGTGCTTGTTGGACCTGTTGTGCATTTATGTATGAGCCTTGACTCTTGACTCTTGATTATGACATCTATGCAAGCTTTTCCCTTAGCCTTATTGTCCCTATTCTTAATCTATATGTCTTTTAAATGCTGTCGCGACCAAGGATGTGTAATGACAAGTTAAGAGGCTTGTTTGGGGTTCCTTCGGGTTCCTTATTCGTCGTGTCACGTCTAAGTCCGAGGCTTAAGTCGTGACAAAAGGTTTCCCTTAGTCCCTTTTCCCTTAATTATATCTCTTGTGTTGTTGCTTTTTCTTCCGTAACCAAGGATATGTGGTTGATATAAGAAGAGGCTTGTTTAGGGTTCCTTCAGGTCCCCCATTAGCGTTTCATGTCTAGGTCATATGCTTGGGTTGTGGAAGATCTATTGCATACCTCACACGAACCACTGCTTAGATAATGTATCTTAAGGTGAGGTTTGTGCTAGGGGTGATGATGAAGAGTCGAACTCCAGACCCTCTTAACATGTGGATTTAGATGCCTCTCTAGAAGGTGTCGTCTATATCGAACTGTTATCTCTATCGCCTCCCTTGTCAAACTAGGGAGAGCAGTCCATGAAAGCCTGAGTTAGGGGTCCCCTGACTATCTAGAAATAACCCACATCAGAAGTTAGTTGATGCCCTTATCAGGATAAACATCGAGCTCTTCTAAAGATCCACTAGCCTGAGAGTTACCCTGATCATCTGAGGACTCATCTTGTAACTACTGCTGCAAGTCCTGTATCTCACTCTTCCTTAATTTTGTGGTCATGGTACTTGAATTTCACACATTTAACATTATGATAAGCCTAACTAGTATAGGAACAAAAAAATAACATATCTGAATTTGTGAGAGCTGAGTCTATGAAAGCTCGTAGTGAAAACTACGAGCCGTAAAAGGCCCTTGTAGATGGCAGGGTATTAGTCAACTTTATTACTGGAACTGCATCTACCAGGCATAGATGTGGTTCCAAAGTTAAAATTTTGCTATCTATGAGACATAGAATAAACTACGGCTCATAAAAAGTCTCATCTGATAGGGTCTCAGAAATCCCAAGCTACTATATCTTCACACGAGGGGAAACTATAGCACGTGGAATATTCCACAAGCCTTAGTAGACCCTTGTGGTGTGAAATTTTCAGTAACATGGTTTTCAAAGCCTATCAAATGGGTTCCAAAATGACATCATCAATCTTCAATTATTTAAAGCAACAGCGAACCAAGAATCTTATGCACCCACATAATCCCAACAAATTCCGCAATACCCCATACACAACAACTAAACATTACTCCATCAATTTCCATTTAACATGTTCACACCACAAATCGACACCCATTTGAGAGATAGAAATTATGCACACACCTGCAATCACATGTCATTTTTGAGCAATGATTTCCATGTAAATACAACCATATATGATTACATGATTTTCTCATAACAACATTAAAACATGATATGACTAGATATACATTTGGCATTTACATTATTCAAAACAATGACAACAACTCAATCAATTCTAAACATATATCAGATATAAAGGCAACAACTAATTCGAGCAAACCACGTTTGTAATATCATACCCATCAATAATTCTACAATAATGATTAATTTTATTAATAAAAGGGATTTAGGGCCAATAACTTTCACGACCCAATCCTAGAGCCTAGACATGACACAGCGAATGAGGAACCCAGAGGAACCCAAAACAAGCCTATTAACTTATTATTACACATCATTGATCGCAGAAGCATATGAAAACAACATAAAAGAGCAAGAATAAGGGTAAAAAGAACAAGGGAAAAGCTTTCGCAATATCATATTCAAGAGACAAGAGTCGAACTCGTGTCATAGATACATAACAGGTCCAACAACCACCTCTACTACATAGATAAGAGCGGTGGCCAAGACAAGCAATCAGGCTCACCCTCATAGTCAAATAGAATATAATGAAGATTGTCTTAATACATAACAAGAGAGCATAGACTAAGGTCCCCAAAGTGGACTAGCCACATAGAGGAGGATGATCAACTTGGGTTTCGATTCCTACATGGTGATATCATGTAGGCAAGAATATGCCTTAGTACATTTGAATGTACTAAGTATATAGGATGCAATACAGCAATAGATAGGCATCATAATCAAAATGCATAATGATAGAAAATAGGCATAATATAACAACACGGCATGTATGATCAATGCATAAGTAAAACATGCTTAAGTAACTCGTGCTCATATAAGATATCATATATGTAGAAGAGACTAATCTAGCTATTCAAGGTATAAACCCCTTGGTGGTTATGTGGAAGAAATCTGTCACATGGTTGATGATACTCACACCTTATGAACACAGTGAATGAAGTACAAACCCCTCACATGGTTGATAAGTACAAACCCCAACCATGGGTACCTGGGCTCTTATCCTCCAGATCGAGTATGGTCTAATGCAACACTTTATATAGAGTATATCATATACATAAGTTTATTTCATCATCATATAGGCATTCATATCATATCTCAATTTTTGGACCTTCAACTCCTCAAGAAACCACATCTGGACATTTTATCAAACACTTAGAGGGTGTGTAATGCTAGTACAAAGCTCTGAAATATAGAGATGAAATCATTCAAGAAAATCCATTATAAAACCATCATTCAACACCTTGCAACACCCTCAAGCAACATACATAAAAACCTCTCCTCAAATCTTACAATAGATCAAAGATTTATAGCTCAAAACATATCAAAATAGTCACAACTTTACATAGCTTTTACATAGTGTGCAGTGAATTTCATAATAAGCAAGACCCATTTGTAAATCAACTTTAAATCATGCAATTTGAGTAAAAGGGGGCTTGGGTATCATGGCTGAAAAGAACCCATGAAAGAAACGCACATATGTTAGCTTGGAGATGAACTTGGTGAAGATGCGAGATGGAGAGTTAAAGCTTGAAGAAGAACATTGGCTTGGGATGAGGATTTGAGACTTGAATTTGTGAGTGAAAATATGGCTAAGTGTTTGAGAGAGCTTTAGGAAACGTTTTGGGTAATGAGGGTGAAATTTTGCTAAGTATAGGTAAGAACATGTTTGGGAACCTTGGGCCCAACGCTTGGAAAATTTTGGACTAAATAAAAAAATACACTTAAATGGAAGACTGCCGCATCCTGCCAGCATTGCGCAGTGCGCACTGGAAATCGTCACTTAAAAATTTGTAATTGCTAATCAATTGCTCTTAAATCAAGGTTAGACCATTTTTCATCTAGTTTTGACCCCCTGAACAAGAATATGAAATTGAATTTTCAAAATAGCAAATGGATTTTGAGATATATGGAATTTAAAATTACGGGCATTCTAAGGCAGGTTTTTGGGCACTTTTTTGGGGTCGTTTCAATATCTTCCCCAAATGTAAAAGATATGTACAAGACAAGAGTAACAAAGAATAAATCACCCCCAACAAGAATGAAACATTACATTTAAACACCATTGTCAAAACATCAACATAAGTGTAAAATCATCATAAATTTGTAAACTTAAACATAAATGCATATGAATGACATAGGGGATGAATCACAAGACACGAATCACACAGGGGATTAAGAATTTCTACATTAGACTTGAGTGCAGTGGAAAAGATAAGGATATCGCTTTTGCATGTCCACCTTTAACCTCCCAAGTAGCACTTTTGATTTGTTGGTTCCTCCAAAGGACCTCAACGGATGCCACCTCCTTGTTCCTCAATCTCTTCACTTGACTATCCACAATCTAAATCGGAACCTCCTCATAGGTCAAATTATGCCCAACAACACCCACAACATCAAGAGGAACAATAGCATTAGGATCACCAACATATTTTATCAACATAGAGACATGGAACACCGGATGAACCCAATTCATTTCACTATGAAACTTCAATTCATAAGCTACCTTGCCAACCCTCTTCAAGATCTCATAACGAACAACATATCTTAGACTCAACTTCCCCTTTTTACCAAAGCAGACCATACCGTTCATTGGAGAAACCTTCAACGAAACCCAATCACCCACTTTGAATTCAAGGTCTCTTCTTCTTACATCGGCATAGGATTTTTGATGACTTTGGACTGTCTTAAACCTTTCCGTTATCATCCTAACCTTATCAAGGGCCCCCATAACTAGATCCGGTCCCAATAAAGCCACCTCTCCAGCGTCAAAACCAACTAACTGGAGATCTACAACTTCTCCAATAAATAGCCTCAAAAGGAGCTATATCGATGCTAGGGTGATAGATATTGATGTAGCCAAACTCAATCAAAGGAAGATGTTCTTCCCGACTACCCCTCAACTCCAATACGCAATCCCTTAGCATATCCTCAAGTGTTTGAATGGTTCATTCTCCTTCGCCATCCGTTTGGGGAAGAAGGCCGTATTAAGACGAACTTTTGCACCAAGAGCCCTTTAAAAGGACCTCCAAAAGTGTGAAATGAATTATGAACCATGATTCGATATGATGGACAAAGGAACATCATGAAACCTTACTAACTCATGGATGTAAAACCTTGCATACTCTCGAGTCCCATAGGTGGTCTTAACCAGTAGAAAGTAAGCCGATTTCGTCATCCTATCAGCCACCACCCAAATGGAATAAAACCTTTTCTAGTCTTTGGCAACCCAACCCCAAAATGCATATTAATCACCTCCCACTTCCAAGTAAGAATATCTATGTCTTTGGTTAGGCCACCCAACCTTTGATATTTGACTTTGACTTGTTGAAAACTACGGCAACCGAAAATGAACTTGGCAATGTCCCTCTTCATGCCTCCCCACCAATACACATCTCTCAAGTCTCTATACATTTTGGTAGAACCGGGGTTGATAAAATAAGAAGAATTGTGGGCCACATCAAGGATCTTCTCCCTCAAACCATCAACACATGGCACACACAATCTACCTTGGTACCTAAGGGCCCTGTCTCCCCTCGAGAGAAAACCTCTACTTCGCCCTCTTTCACCAAGGCCTTTAATTCAAGCTAGAGGAATCAAGATCTTGTTTTTCTATCACCACATCAACAAATGAAGACTTAGACCTATCAATGATAACCACACCATCATCACCAACCTCTACCAACCTAATCCCCAATCTAGCCATTGATGCACCTCCCTAGCCATCTCCCTACCACCATCACTATGGGATAAGCTACCCATAGACACCCTACTCAAGGCATACGCCACCACATTTACTTTACTCGGATGATAATGCATACTCATGTCATAATCTTTGAGAATTTCTAGCCACCTTCTTTGTCTCAAGTTGAGATCTTTTTAAGTGAAGACGTATTGGAGGCTCTTATGATCGGTGAAGATATCAACATGCACCCCACACAAATAATGACGCCGAATCTTTAATGCAAACACCACGACGGCCAATTCAAGATCATAGATAGGGTTATTCCTTTCATGCACTTTGAGTTGGCTAAAAGCATAGGTTACGACCTTACCATTTTGCATTATCACACAACTCACACCAACTCTTGATGCATCGCAATACACAACAAAACCCTCAAGCCCATCTAGTAGTGACAATATATTAATAGACACAAGCTTATCCTTCAATGTTTAGAAGCTTCTCTCATATTCATTGGTCCACACTAACTTAACCTTTTTTTGAGTCAATTTGGTCATAGGGGAAGCAATGGAGGAGAACCCATTCATAAACCTTCTATAAAAACCCGCTAGGCCTAAGAAGTTCCTAATATCTGATGGGGTTAATGGTCTAGGCAAATTTCTAATTACATCGATTTTCTTAGGATCCACTTTTATACCATCCCCTGATACCACATGACTAAAGAATGCAACCTCCTTCAACCAAAATTCACACTTATCCAGTAAAGTCAAATAAAAGGCGATGTAAGCCGATCTTTCAATATCTGAAACTCTTCTCACACTCATCCGACCATACAAACTTGGCTTCTTTTGAGTTAACTTGGTCAATGGAGATACAATTGATGA
Source organism: Solanum clarkiae (assembly GCA_011800125.2). Taxonomy (NCBI): domain Eukaryota; kingdom Viridiplantae; phylum Streptophyta; class Magnoliopsida; order Solanales; family Solanaceae; genus Solanum; species Solanum clarkiae. The sequence continues at coordinate 53,388 of JAABOM020061207.1, forward strand.
GAAACCTTCATCAAACCTTCTATCATAACCATCCAACCCAAGAAAACTTTGAATATCTGAAGGAGAAAGCTTGTCAACTAATGCACATCCTTCACCAACTCCTTTTTGACCTCATCTATACGATAAGCTACAAAATCTTCCTTCCTTGGATTGTATTGCGAGCCTATAGTAACTCTCCCTATTTGGTAGGGAGGGATAGAGATAGGAATTCTTAAGAAAAATTCCATGGCACAATATGAATCATGAAAAAGTGAAACATTTCCTAAAATGCCTTATAGCCTCTTACCCATAGATGTGGCGCTTTTCAAACCCATTAATAAGACTCTACTTGATACGGCATGTTGGACTCTGAGGACCATTTATAAACCTAGGGCTATGATTCCAACTCTGTCACGACCAGAATCAAGGTTCTAGGTGTAACATGGTGAATGGGAACCCGAAAGTCCCTAAGCAAGCCTCAAGTATCCATATTTACATCATTGGTTTAGAAGCATATCTACAAATAGTAAACAAATAGTTCTAAAAGACAAAAAAGTAGGACTCACACAATGGGGATGAGGGATTAATATGGATTCACATAACACATAGCACATAAGAACTAAGGGGCGGGTAAATATGACTCACTCTGTGGGGGCAGTTCAGGACTTAGGATCTTTCACATTACCATATCATAATCCATACATACTTATCATAATTCTCATAATTAATCCATAAGAGTCATATCCAATAGATAACCATAACCATAAGCTTTAAATACTACACATAACATATAGATCTGCTAAGAGTCTATAAGATGTCCAATAATGCCTCTAGTCATAAGCTAGGATGGGGGCTAAGACATGTCACGGGCTCACCCTCAAAGTAAATAGAAATGTAGAAGCAACATAACGTAGATAGATGGTGGCTTATCCTTGGAAGATAAGCTCACCACAATACTTTCTCAAATCTTATTTAGTCGTCTAATAATGTATAAAGGTAGTCTTCGGTCCCCACATAGTTAGATTATGTAGGCAAAAATATGTCTTAGTACATTTGAATGTACTAAGTATGCGAAAATGAAATACATATGCCTTATCAATCCTTCATTTCAATTTTAGAGGACAAGGAAACATAATATAGAAAGAATCATATATCAAAAGAAGTGTAGTATATAATATTTCATAAAGTCCATGATGCATGAAAAGCAAAATGCTCATATATAGTAGTGATGGACTATAACCAACAAAATCAAATCCATGTGAGCTATTACATAATTAGTCTGATGTAGACCTCCCATCGGATGAAGAAGATTACAGCCAAGGGTAATCTAACCAAACCTTACGATCATATCGTTTCAGTGTGATGGACACCTTCATTACGACCCATTTTCGGATTTTCATATCAAAACATATCATATCATATCATATCAAAATGTGTAACCATTTCTTACAACCCAGTCCTTTCGATATTGGCTACCAAATACCTATACTGGCACATAGTTAAAGGAAAGGAAGAGGACCATTGGGGATAACCCTTACACCCCCAATTTATCGGTGCTAAGTCAAAACATCCCATGAGAATACTTATACATATACATGCTTTCAAAAGATGCAATAGTCCATCCAAATCATTTTAATTCATATTTAGGCTTAAAAGACAAATCATAGTTCATAGTCATGATTCATATGCATAGAAATAGCCTATTCACATAATGATATGATGCAAGCACCAAAATGCTCAAAGAGCCAAAACAATAGACATTTATGTGATCACATTCTTGTCATAACCAATACCTTATTAAAAACATTTACATAAATTTAATTGGGCTTAACCAACTTCAAAGTTCTCATAAAATTCGATGCTCATGAATGCATATGTTGGAAATGAGATGAGAATAGCATAGGTAATATAGATTCAAACTTAAATCAATAATACATTATGAAATTCAAGTAAAGACATAAGAAAAATACACATTTCAATCATAACATAGATTACCCATGGACAAGTAAAGCTTTAAAGAGACAATGCATATTCAAATATTCATAATAATCATGTAATTCAATATAATAGGGCTTAAATCAACTTAAAATCGTCAAAGAAGCATAGCCCGTACTTCAATTAAATTTAATATATAATAATATTGAAAACCCAAAATTTAAAATCAAGTGAAAAGATTTTGGGTGCTCTTGGTTGAAAGCGACCCCGAATCAATCCCACATACCTTAGTTAATTGAGAAGATTCAAGAAGAAATTTGATGGCGAAAAGAGTCTTCCCTTGATTCTTAAGCTTATTCTTCACAAGAGTCCTTTAGTGAGTTCTTAAGAGAGAGTTCAATATAATTCTAAATGTAGTAATGAATTTGAATAAGAGGAATATAGTTTAGGTCATTTGGAGGTCTTAAGATAACATAGGAAGTCATAGAAGACCCTTTGGAGAAGCCACAATTATAAAAAAAAAATTATTAATGAAGCAAAATAGAATTTCTTGCCAAAGGTACCATATGGACGTCTCAAGGTCCATACAAGGTTTCACGGACCATGACACATCACTTAGTCAAATCCCATAAAACACTACACAGACGAACAATACAAAAATGGGCATAACTTCTTGAACCGAACCCAGAATGAGGTGAAACCAAATATGTTGGAAAGATAATTCAAACACCCAGTTCATTTTCTGCTAAGAGATATGACTATTTATAGTTGATTCTTCTATCAGTTTTCGTGAAAATCTTAGCCAATGGAATTCCTTTGAACTTGGTTTGATGTAAGAGACCTATTATGGCCCTAAACAACATAAATAATCTTGAATTGAGGTCCTTAAAGTGAAATTAGGTTGAGATTGAAGATCTCATACTTAGAAAAAATCAACGTAGGAATTTATACGGTTGACTTCACAATCCGTACCACTCTACACGGATTGTATAGTCCTCCATACCACTTAACTTAGAGAATTCTTCATGAAGAAGTTCCCAGAGGATGATCTAATACTTAGAAAATTTCCACTCCGGCACTTAAACTGGGGACCTCACGAACTGTGAAGAGTCATACGGTCTATGAGATGGATCATGCCACTTTACTTTGGGCTCAAAACTGTGGAGTCTCAAGTGCAAGGCTACCATACGGTCCACCACAAAGTCCGCATGGTCTCACATAGCCTGTGTTAGCCTAAGTCTGGTATTTCTTGGTATAAAACTCCACACCAAGGCCTTCACACCCTACATAAGGCCAAAGGCAACTTCATGGAAGCTCCACACAGACCATATAGCCTCACATGGACCATAAGGTATTCCAAGGAGCGTCACCTTATTCAAAAACTTTTCAGAACCTAATTTTTAAGTTCCAATGAGGTCGGACAAAGTCCGAGTCCATACATCCATATAGAGGGGATGTGGCCATAAACGATATCTTAAATCCATGCAAGCTATTACATTAATTTTCCTGATGAAAGCCTCCCATAAAGAGAGAGAAGATCACTTGCCAAAGGTAATCTACACCATACCTTATGAATCGTTCATTTTAGTATGATGGCCACCTCCCTTACGACCCAGTCATTTCGAAAGAATTTCCATATCATCTCATAAAGAGAAATAACATATACCTATGTTGGCACATAGTTTTGGAACAATGAGATTCACTTCTACCGGGTCATTCCTTAACAAACATGATGAGCCTCAATCTCAAGGTCCTCTCGGTGCTAAGTTATCATCACACAACAATACATATACATATACATGATTTCAAAAGAGACATAAGTCATTTCAAATCATTATGCATACATAGGCTCAAAAGAGAATTTTCTTTCATAATCATACATAATTAAGACGAAAAGCCAAATCATACTTCAATTCATGCTTTCAAGCTTAGGAAAAGCTCATTCATATGTATACTAAATGGTGTAAACATCCAAAGTTGATCAATGAATATTATAGACAATTATGTGATCACATTGTTGTCATAACCATACTTTTATCAAAATCATATCATAAACATATGTAGGCTTAACCCTCCGGATAATTTTCATTAAAACCATAGTCATAAACATTTGTGGGCTTAACCCACTAAATAATCCTTATCAAAACCAATACTCATGTATGCATATGCCATGAATGATATGGAAATAGCATGGGCAATAGAGATTCGAACTTAAATCAAGAATATAATATGACACTTAAGTAAATCCATAAGTAAATTCACATTTAAATCACAATATAGATTATTCGCGCTTAAATCAAATTTTAAAGGGACAATGCATACCCAAATCTTCATAATATTCATGTAATTCAAAATATTAGGGCTTAAATCACTTTAAAAAAATAATTAACCATAGTTCATATCCCAATTGTATTAAATAAAAAATAAACTAAAAGACGCATGTTTAAAGTAAACTCAATTTCATAAAATCAAGGAGTAAAAGAGTTTGGGGTTTTCACACGACCCAAACCTAGAGCCCAGACGTGAGAGAACCCGAAGGAACCCCAAACAAGCCTCATAGCATATCATTACACATCCTTGGCTGCGGAGGCAATGCAAAATAATGTAAGAAACGTAAATAAGGGGAACTGGGACAATGCGACAGACTCATATTTAAATAGCTTGAATAACATAAGTAAGTCAAAGCTCAAGCATAAAATATAACTTGTCCAGCAACACCTCCAACATAGGACTTAACGAGGGCAAAGACAACAAACTGGGACCAACCTCATAGTAAAAGTATACCAAAAAGAAGGATAGTCTTTAATGCATAACATAAGAACATAGATAATGACCTCGGACATGACGACTTACCAACTAGCTTGAATGGATACCACTAGCCACATGGAGGAGGAGGATGACCAAATGGAGCTCTGATTCCTACACGGTAACATCATTTAGGCATATAGTATACGTTAGTACATTTGAATGTAATAAGTATATGGGATGCAATGCAACAAGAGAAAGGCATCATAATCGAAATGCATAACGGTAAACAATTGGCATCATAAAGCAATATGACATGTATGATCAATGTTAAGTAAAACAAGCTTAAATAACTCATGCTTGCATAGGGTATATCATGTGTGTAAGAATAGACCATCATATATTGGTGTGAGGTACCAACCCCTCACTTGGTTTAATGAGGTACCAACCCTTCACTTTGGTTAATGAGGTACCAACCCCTCACTTTGGTTAATGAGGTACCAACACTTCACCTTGGTTAATAAGGTACCAACCCCTCACCTTGGTTAGATTTCATCAATATTTCTACTTTTCCATGAAACCAACTCCTGAATACCATACTCTTATTATCATAAAGTTATCGTATACCTTTACTTCTTCTCATCATTATACATTATATGAATACAATCATTTCATCATTATCCCATCATTATTTCATCATCATATAGTCATCATAATGCCATTCAACTCATAACACATGCACTGGACCATCAATTCCATAAGAAATTTTACCCAGACATTTTATCAAATACTTGGTGGGAGGGGTGCAATGGGGGTAAAAGACCATGCAATTTAGAGATGAAATCATGCATAAAAACATGTAGTAAAACCATCAATCAATATCTTGCAATACCCCAAGAAATTCACATTGAAATCCCTCATCAAATCCAACATTAGATCCAAAATTTAGAGCTCAAAACACGCTAAAACAACTATGCTTTCATGAACTAAAATCATTCTGCAGTAAATTTCTTAAGATACAAGACCCATATGTAAAATCAACTCTAAATCATGCAATATTAGTAAAAAGAAGGCTTAGGCACCATATGTAGAAGGACCCAATGGTTCAACAGCACATACCTTAGCTTTGGAGATGCTCTTGATGAAGGTTAACAATGGAGACTTGAATCTTGAATGAAATCCTTGAAGAAATCCTTAAGATTGGTCTTGAGTTTTGGGCTTGAATTTAGGGTGAAGTATGAGTCTAAGTGTTTGAGAGGATATGCGGGAATATTGAGGATTATATGAGGGTGAAATAAGGCTAAATATAGGTAAAAACACGTATGGGAACCCTTGGGCCCAAGACTTGAATGTCTTGGACCGAAATGAAAAAATAGGGCCACATAACACTGGTCCACACTGGAAATCTGCATTTTCTACACAAACAAGTTCTACGAAAATGGGCATAAATCCTTCATCTGAACTCAGAATGAAGTGAAACCAAGTGCATTGAAAATCTTATTTAAAGGACTTTAAGTTGTTAGGTCGTGGGCCACTAAAATCTTTGTGTCCTAAGAGATATGTCCCTTCAAAGGTGACCCTCCTAAATAGCATTTATTGCAATTTTTGGATGTTGATATGGTTGTTCTAAAATTTGGGTAGACCCATCTGCAACTTTGACCCCTAAAACAAGAATAAGAAGTCGGATCTAAGAAATAATGAACGAACTTTTAGATATATAAAAATTACGATTCCGGGCATTTCCGAGGCACATTTCTAGGCACTTTCTGGGGACATTATATTCATGGTTGAAGTGAAGCATGAATCAATCCCAAATACCTTATCTAATTGAGAAGATTCAAGAAGAAATTGATTGAAGAAGAAGAAATTTCCTTAAGATCCAAGATCTCCAACGGCTCACTTGAGAGAGTTCTTTAGATGAGAGAATTTGAACTTTCTAAGGGTAAGGAATAAATTTGAATAAGTATAGAGGAGTATAGATCTTTTGACGGTTTTATGTTGGGTTAGAAATTCATAAACCTCCCTTAGAAGTAGCCAAAATTATGAGAAATCCATTAATGAAACGAGCTTCAAAATGTTTCCAATTATCCCATAAAGAAGCTCTACGGTCTGTGCAAAGAACCACAGATCGTGCAGCGCACCCGTGGAGATCTTCTTAGTCAGAATAGAGAGAACACAATACAGGTGGGCTTTATAAAAATAGGCATAACTTCTTGATCTGAACTCGAAATTAGGTGAATTTGGATGTTGGAAAGCTAATTCAAAGGGCGTCAATTTGGTAGGTTTATAGGCCATCCATATATTTTTCTGCAAGGAAATTTGACAATTTAAAGTTGACTCTTCTGTCGATTCATGCAAGAAACTTAGCCAACGGAATGCATTTGAACTTGGTTTGATGTAGAAGACCCATGATTACCCTAAACCAAATAAATAATCCTGGACTGAAGGCTTGAAAGTGAATGTATCTTGGTCTTGAAGTTTTCATGGGAATCCTATGATTAGAGCTTGAAAAGAGGATTCAAAAAGCGTTTAAGTGATTGAATGAGAGGCTAACTGTTAGAATAAGAACAAATAGTAATGAAAGAGTATGAACTGATTTAGGGGTACCGTCAAAGAGCCTCACGACTCTTGTGAAGCCATAAGGATCATGCGGTGGCTCAGGATAGGGTCCTCAGAAACTTGCTCAAGCTAAGGCTGATTCCACTAAAAGTGAAACAGTTTGTGAGAGTCTTCACGGGTCATTTGGGCGTCCATATGAATGCACCAAGTTTCAAAATGGTGATTTCATAGTTAGAAAATTATTTTGGGACGAGAACTTCACAAGAGCACCATTTTATGGATTGTGGAGTGCCACACGACCCATGTAGCGTCCATGTGGTGCCAGCCTTTGGGCTAAAAGGCTGGGGTGCTTTCCAAGGTCCACCAAGCTTTGAATCCTTTCTTAAGCTATGCACACTCAAGTCTCACATACCGCCGAAAAATTTATTTAAGTAGAAATAAAGTGTCATGAAATCTGGGTCCTTACATCATTTCCCCCTTGGGAACATTCGTCCTTGAATGTGCTAGAACATGGCTTGAAAAGCTTTTCTAGAAAATGAAACACTCCAACATGAAGACAAAATGCATAACTCATTTCTTGAAACCAACAAAATCTTTAAAAGTCATGTCAAGACATCTTTTTAGATCATTTTTGTGCTCATTTATACATGTCATTTCATGAAACACAAGAGTGAAAGAATTAGGACGCTTTTGAATAAGAAGAACCTAATACCGTATGCTTGAGTAGATTGGGAAAGATAAGGGTATCATCGCATCATACTCAATTCCATTCCCACATAGCACCTTCAACATGTTTATTCCTCCAAGGAACTTTAATTGAAGCAACATCTTTGTTATAAACCTGCTTTACATGTCTAACCAAGATGTTAATCGGAACTTCGTCATACGACTACTTCTCCTCAACTTCAACACCCTCTAATGGAAAAATTTAACTAGGATCACCAATCAATTGCATCAACATACACATATCAAAAACCAGGTGGATAGAACTCAATCCGAAGGCAAATCCAACCAATAAGCTACATCCCAATCTGCTCAACAATATCATAAGGACCTATATACCAAGGAATTAATTCTCCCCCTTTTCTAGAATGCATTACACCCTTCATTGGAGAGACCTTCACATAAACCAATCACCGACATGGAATTCCAGATCCCTCTTTCTAATATCCAATTAAGACTTTTGTTGACTTTGAGCCATCTTTAACCACTCGCTAATCAACTTCACCTTTTCCATGGCCTCTAACACTAGTTCTGGGCCAATGAATTTCATCTCTCCTAACTCAAACCACCCCGATGGAGATTTACACCTTCTACCATAAAAAGCCTCAAAAGGTGTCATACCAATGCTACCATGAAAGCTATTGTTGTAGAAACACTTGATAAATGGTAGATGATCATCATTAAATTCCAATATACAAGCCTTCAACGTGCCTTCCAAAGTTTGAATTGTCCTCGGCTTGTACATCGATTTGAGGATGAAAAGAAGTACTTAAATTCACCTTCGTGCCAAGCCTTCTTTGAGATGATTGCCAATAGTTAGAAGTAAATTGGATGTCATGATCCGATATGATAGGCATAGGCACACTATGCAACCTTACCAACTCTTGGATATACAACCTTGCATACTCTTCAGCATTAAGGGTAGTCTTGATGGGTAGGACATGAGCTGACTTAGTCATCCTATCAACGATAACCCAAAGAGAATCAAATTGCTTTCAGTCTTGGGGCATACCAAGCACAAAATCCATTTTCACATCTTCCCACTTCCAAGCAGAAATCTGAGTATCTTGTGCCAAACTACTGGGCTTTTAATGTTCTACCTTAATTGATTGATAATTAGAGTGTTCAGATACAAATCTGATACATCTTGGTTCATCCCAAATGTAAAGAATAAAGAGAGTTATGGGTTTCACTCATAATCGCCTCCCTAAGACCATAAACATCCAGAACACACAATCGACCTACGCATCGAATTACACCATCTCCCTTAGGAGAAAACCCCCAACCATATTTTTTGCAACCAACCTCTTCAACACAATAAATGATGGGTCTATGTCTTGCTTTGCCTTAACATCAGTAACCACAGAAGATGTAGCCCCGTTATGAACATGAACAAAACCATTATTAGACTCACTCAACCCAATTCCCAAATCTTGTCAAATAGTGCACATCCTTCACCAACTTTCTTTTGACATCATCTATAAACTAACCTATAACATCTTCCTCACCTGGATTGCATTGCGGGCCTAAAGTAACTCTCCCTATTCATTAAGGAGGGATAGAGATAAGAAATATTAAGACATATTCCATGGCATGACATAAATCATGAAAAATAGATACATTTTCTAAAATGCCTTGGAGCCACTTGAAGTTCACTCACCAATAGTAAAATGGTCGCAGTCAAGTATAAACCTAACCAGAAGCTAGGGTCGAATCCACAGGGAATACGAGGTTGACCGTATTCACTCACTAAAAATTATATCAAGCATCAATCAACTATATTCTCTAGAATGGGGGGGTTTTGCGATTCGAAGTGAAGAAAACTAAAAAAATACTATACTACTAAAGCGAGAAGACACTCAATTTGAGGGACAACTTGGGAATTGTGTTCCCGTGATATTTTAACTTAAATACCGCAGATAATATAACCCTAATTGAGACATCGTATGCAGGACAACAAATTAGGTTTTTCCATCTCTCTTGTGAAGGTGAAGGTCGAATTTCACCATGGTGCTTGGTCGGCAACCATGGTGTTCCCACAAACCATTACCCCTTGTCTCAGTCAACCTCCCAGTGGTCAGCTTTAGTTGATTAGATAAGAAGACATCAATCAAATCCTATTAGCTACATCCCTTTTTCTATTCGCCACTACCTTGGTTGGGATCGTGATAGTACGCGGGGTTTGGTATTGGCCACCACCAGATAATATTCAAAATGAAAGGAAATAGACAATACATACAAATACTCAATCAAAAAGTTGCACAAAATTTGGGTTATTTCTAGTCAACCCCTCATGGTTCACATGAAATGACCCCAAAAAATGCCTGAAAATATTCCTCGGAAGTGCTCGAAATTGTAATTTCCATATATCTCAAAATTCATGTGCGATATCAAAAATCTTACTTCATATTCATATTCATGGGGTCAAAATTAGGGAAAAAGGGTTTAACCCTGATTTTAGAGCAAGCGATTAGCAATTTTAATTTTCAAACTGATGATTTCCAGAGAGCTTTTCTGGCCCCTAACGTGACGTGCCAAGGTCGCGCAGATGAAAGAATTCAATTTTTGTGTCCTGTTCGCAACGTGAATATGTATATTTTTCTATCCAGTTTTTTTCTTGCGGTCCACAACTTTGAAGTCTTGGGCCTAAGTGTCCCCAAACATAAAAATACCCATACTTAATCATTTTTCACCCTCATATCATTCTAAAAATTCCCCAATACTCATTCAAATACTTAGCTAAATATTCTACTCCTAAACTTAAGTCTCAAGACCCTCTCCAAATCTATGAATTTCCTCTCAAACTTCAAGTCTGCATCTCCAATCTTCATCAAGTTTATCCCCAAAGCTATGACATGGGGGTTTCTTTCATAACTTCCTTTCACCCATGATGCCCAAACTTTATTTTCTTAAAAATTTTATGATTTAAAGTTGATTTACTCATGGAACTTATTTATTATGAAAATTATTGCACACTATGTTGGGGTTCACGAAATTATGGTTGTTTTACTATGTTTGGGGCCAGGAATCTAAGTTCTATGTTGACGATTGATGAAGGGTCTTGATGTATATTGTTTGAGGGTGTTACCAAGTATGTATTGATGGATTACACTGATTTTTCTAGCATGATTTTACTCTTGAATTACATGATTATTTGATAGCATTATACAGACTCTAAGTGCTTGATGAAATGTCTGGTTATGGATTCTTGAGGAATTGAGGGTCTAATGTATGTCTTATAAGATGAATGACTATATGTTGATGAAATGATATTGGTATAGGGCTCATTTTAATGTTGTGTTACAAAGATTAAGGGAGGAAAATTGTATAATAAATATGAAATGTGTGAATTGTAGTTGACGGAGGTTGCCTTCCTAGGACATGTGGTGTCGGGGGATTGTACTAAGGTGGATCCAAAGAAGACTGATGTGATTAGAAATTGGTGTAGACTATTGACCCCATCATACATTAGGAGTTTCTTGGGTTTAGCGGGCTATTATTGGAGGTTTGTGAATGGGTCCTCCTCTATTGCTTCTTCTATGACAAAATTTACTCCAAAGAAGGCCAAGTTTGTATGGTCCAATGAATGTGAAAGGAGTTTCCAAACATTGAAAGACAAGCTTGTGTCCGCTCCTATGTTGTCATTACCGGATGGATTTGAGGAATATATGGTTTATTGTGATGTTTCCTAGGTTGGTTTGTGTTGTGTGTTGATACAAAATAGTAAAGTCATAGCTTATGCTTCTAGACTATGCAAGGTACATGAAAGGAACTACCCTACCCATGATCTAGAGTTAGTCGCCATTGTATTTGCATTAAAGATTTGGCGTCACTACTTATATGTGATGCATATTGATGTGTTCAACGATCATAATTGTCTCCAATATGTCTTCACTCAAAAGGATCTCAACTTGAGGCAAAAGAGATGGTTAGAACTTCTTAAGGACTATGATATGACTGTGCATTATCATCTAGTTAAATCAAATGTAGTGGAAGATGCCTTGAGTAGGGTGTCCATGGGTAGCCTAGCACATGTTGATGGTGGTGATAAGGAAATGTCTAGGGAGATTCATCGGTTAGCTAGATTGGGAGTTAGGTTGGAAGATGATGGTAATAGTATTGTGGTGGTTGTTGATGGTTGTAAGACTTTTTTTGTTGATGAGGTGATATCAAAACAAGATATTGATCCCACCTTGTTAGAATTCAAGTCTTTCATGAAAGAGGGCAAGGTGGAGGTTTTCTCCCGAGAGAGAGATAGTGCCCTTAGGTACCAATGTAGATTATGTGTACTGTGTGTTGATGTTTTGGTAGAAAGGATCCTTGGTGAGGCCCATAACTCATCTTATTCTATCCACCCCAGTTCAACCAAAATGTATAGAGACTTAAGGGATGTGTATTGGTGGGAAGGCATGAAGAGGGACATTGCCAAATTCATTTCCGATTGTCACACTTGTCAATAAGTCAAACCCAAACATCAAAGGTTGGGTGTCCTAACCCAAGACATTGAGGTTCCTACTTGGAAGTGGTAAGAGATAAATATGTATTTTGTGGTTGGGTTGCCCAAGATTAGAAAGAAATTTGATTCCATTTGGGTTATGGCTGATAGGATGACAAAATCGGGTCACTTTCTATCTTTTAAGACCACATTTGGGGCTGAATATTATGCAAGGTTGAACATATTTGACTTGTTTACGTTGCATGGGGTTCCTTTGTCCATCATATCAGACCGTGGGGCACAATTCACTTCACACTTTTGGAGGTCCTTCCAAAGGGGTCTTTGTACTAGAGTTAATCTTTCTATGACCTGCCACCCTCAAACGGATGGCCAAGATGAGATTACTATCTATAACCTTAAGGATATGTTTAGATCATGTGTGTTGGATCTTAAAGGTAGTTAGGATGAACATCTTTTGTTGATTGAGTTTGCCTACAACAATAGTTATCATTCTAGCATTGGTATGGCTCCTTTTGAGGCTCTCTATGGGAGACATTGTAGATCACCGGTCAGACGATTTGAGGTTGGTGAGATAGCTTTTTTGGGACCAGGTCTAGTTATGGAGGCTCTTGAGAATGTTAGGATGATTAGGGAAAGAATGAAGATGGCCCAAAGTCATCAAATTCTATGTTGATGTGAGAAGAAGAGACCTTGAATTCAAAGTTGGTGATTGGGTCTACCTAAAGGTTTCACCCATGAAGGAAGTGGTATGTTTTGGGAAGAAGAGCAAGTTGAGCCCAAGATATATTGGTCCTTATGAGTTCATGAGGAGGGTTGGCAAGGTAACTTATGAGTTGAGGTTGCCTAGTGAGATGGAATTGGTTCATCCAGTGTTCCATGTGTCCATGTTGAGGAATTGTGTGGGTGATCCAAATGACATTGTTCATCTTCCTATTGTTGGTGGTGTTGAAGATAATTTGACTTATAAAGAGGTTTCGGTTAAGATTTTGGATAGGCAAGTTAAGAGGTTAAGAAACAATGAGGTGGCTTCCGTTAAGGTCCTTTGGAGGAACCAACAAGTTGAGAGTGCTACTTGGGAGGCCGAAGTGGACATGCAAAAGCGATATCCTTAACTTTTCTACTCCATTCAAGCCTATGGTATTGATGTAAGTCCCTTATATGATCTCAAGTCCTAAGTTCAACCCCCATGTCATTGCATATGATCATGTTTAAATTGACGAATTCATTATGATCTTATGCTTATGCTGAAGTTTTTTGAATGTTGTTTAAGTGCACTGTTGCATCTCTTTGTGGGCTGAAATTGTCATGATAGTGCATCTCATATACATCTCTTTGAAGTTCCCGAAAATGTGCCTCAGAAGTGCCTGGAATTGTAATTTCTATATTTCTCAAAATCCATGTGCGATATCGAAAATCCAACTTCCTATTCTTATTCAGGGGGTATAAATTAGGGGGAGAAAGGTCTAACCCCGATTTTAGAGCAAACAATTAGCAATTTAAACATTTCAGGTGACGATTTACAGAGAGCTTTCCATGCCCCTGGCACGACGTGCCAAGGTCCCGCAGATGAAGGAATTCAATTTTTGTATACTATCCGTGATGCAAACGTTTATATTTTTCTGTCCAATTATTTTTCATGCGGTCCACGACTTTGAAGTCTTGGGCCTAAGTGTCCCCGAACATAAAAATACCCATACTTAACCATTTTTCACTATCATATCATTCTAAATATTCCCAAATACTCACTCAAACACTTATCTAAATATTCTACTCCTAAACTCAAGTCTCAACAGTCTCTCTAAATCCACAAATTTCCTCTCACGGTTCAAGTCTCCATCTCCAATCTTCATCAAGTTCATCCCAAAACCTATGCTATGTGGGTGTCTTTCATAGGTTCCTTTCACCCATGATGCTCAAGCTTCCTTTTCTTAAAAATTGCATGATTTTGAAGTTTATTTACTCATATTATTCATTATGAAAATCATTACATACTATGTTGGAGTTTATAAAATTATGACTGTTTTACTATTTTTTGGGCCATGAATCTAAGGTATATGGTGAGGATTGATGAAGGATCTTGATGTATACTTTTTAAGGGTGTTACCAAGTACCTATTGATGGCTTTACACCCATTTTTCTAGCATGATTTCACTCTTGAATTGCATTATTTTTCACTAGCATTACACACCCTCGTAAGTGTTTGATAAAATGTCAGGTTATGGATTCTTGAGGAATTGAAGGTCCAGTGTATGTCTTATGAAATGATGATGAAATGATGATAGTATAATTATGGAAAAGGAATGAATGTGTATGATAATGAAAGGAATATGTGTGTGTATATATATATGAGATCGTCTCTATAAATTATTGGGGATGACCAGGCCTAGCTCGTGAGTTGTAGGCCCGGGTAACCTATCGAGGGATTGGTACCTTGGTCACCTAGCTCGGCGGGTGGTAGGCCCAGGAAACCTTGTTGGGTGTTGGTACCTATCAATCTTGATAGGGGGTTTGTTTTCTGTCAACCTCGGTGGGGGATTTCTACTCCATCAACCTCGGTGGGGTGTTTGTACTCCGTCAACCTCATGAAGGGGTTGGTACCTCATGCAACTATCCAAGGGGGAGGATGCCTAGGCATGCACTTTAATGGTCACTCTTTACACTCATATCATGATCTATTTAAGCATTGCTTTACTTCAAGAATCATTCATACCTGCCATATTGTTAGTATGCTATTAGTTGCTTATAATTATGCATTTTGACTATGTTGCCCATCTCTTGTTGCATTATATCCTACATACTTAGCACATTTGTATCCTACATACTTAGTACATTCAAATGTACTAACGCATACTCCATGCTATTCATTGCTTATAATTATGTATTTTGATTAGATTGCCCATCTCTTGTTGCATGGCATCCTACATACTTAGTACATTCAAACATACTAACGCATACTCTATACCTATGTAGGAACCGTGTATCGTTTGATCATCCTCCTCCATGTGGCTCACACAATTTCTATCAAGCTTGTTGGTGAGTCCTCCATTCCAAGGTCGTTACTTATGGTCTACTACTATGTATTAAGACTTTCTCTCTTTGACTAATGTATTGACTATGAGGGTGAGCCCGGTTGCTTTGTCTCAGCTCCCACTCTTATTTATTTAGTATAGGTGTTAGACATATGTAACTATGCTATGAGCTTGACTCTATTAACTCTTGATTTTTATGATATGGAAGTTTATCCTTAGTCTTAAGTTCCCCTTTTTTATATTTAACTCTTATTGTCATTCTAGTTGCTTTCGCGACCAAGGATGTGTAATGACATGATATGAGTCTTGTTTGGGATTCCTTCGAGTTCCCCATTTACCGATCATGTCTAGGCCCTAAGCTTGGATCGTGATATCCCACAACCCCAAGTTGTGGGTGCTTAGCTACTCATGGCTAGGGTGAACTCACTAGCAGTGATAGGAATAAACATGGTTTAGAAATTACCAAGAACAATGATGAATAAAACCACCTTGATGTTAACACCACAAAATTGGATTAATAGAAGTCGAATATAAGTGATTTCGAATCCCCCAAAATGGGTCTTCAACATTAAAATAATAAAATTGACACTAAACCCTAGAAAAGTTCTCTAAGAATATTCAAACTTGTTGTAGAATCTGTAAAATGTCAAGTCTCTCATTCAAAACCCCTATCATTACCTATTTATACTATTTACAAAAAACCCTAAAAGTAAAATAGAAAATACAACTGACAGCAGATAAGGTCCACAATTGCATCATGTAGGGGGACCTAAGAGCCGTAATCGGGCTTTCGTACTCAACACTTGGTATTTTGGACTTTACTACTACGAGTTGTGGTCTGACCTATCACTTGTAATATCTTCTCTTAGTCTCTGGTTGCAGTTCTTGGTCTAAATTTTGGTAACACTGATCCTGAGTATGTGGCCCCCTCCTAGGAGTCGTAGTGAGTCAAATAACTCACAGACTAGCCTTGTATAGCTGAACTTCACTTTGTAAATTCCTAATTTTTGAACACTATTTCTTGCTATGAGGGCGCACTACGACTCATATCTTGGGCTACGACTCGTAAGGTGGCTCGTATGTCCTGAACTTGATCAAAATATGCAATTTTCTCCCAAAATCATGCCAACCTATATTCTGCAAGAACAACATAAAAACACATAAAACCCATAAAAATTTGCATTAAGAACATGCAAAATCCTTTGTTTTAGGCATCAAATGTGTTATTTTGACAGCACATTAATGCCCTCAACTTAGAATTGTTGCTTGTCCTCAAGTGACGAATCAATATATGTAGACAATAAGAAACACATAACATCCATACTGATGGCATACACATCACTCAATTCGAACTCTAGTACCCAATTGCATTTTCAAAACTTGATTGTATAGCTTCCATCAAACCAAAACACAATGATGTATCTTACAATCCAACTATGACAAGTGAAGGAGTATCAACTATTCAGAATTACTGAACAAGTCATATGTCAATCATGCAATACAAATGACCTCACAGAAAAAAAAGTCCCTCCATTACACTAAAAAGCAATCAAAGTTCAGGCACTATGCAAGCATTCTCACTCTCAGGATCGAGATTCATGCATGCCAACCAACACCATAGGCTTGCCTATATATGTGACACATTGTAACTCTATGCTCTTATTTATCCATGTTTCAAGCCGCATTTTCTTAGGTTGGGAGTGTATTAGAGTCGTGCGAGACTTCTAGTACTTAGACAAGTTCATGACTTCCTTAGGAATTGAGTTTTGGGTGTTAGTTTGTGCCAAGGTCAATCTTAAACGAGCATAACTTTGAGCACACAAAGAAATCAATAGCCTACGAATGGTCAAATGAAATAAATCTGAGTTAGCTTTCCAATGCACTTAGTTTCACCTTATTTTCAGTTCATATGAAGGAGTTATGACCGTTTTCGTGAGACCCTCTTGTGTAGTGAAACCACACTAGTAACTTGACAGGCAGTGGGGCCTTGGACGGGACTTTTGGGCTGCTTTGAGCTGGAAATGACCATTTTTGCTCTAAGGCAGGCGGTAAACCAGTGGCATAGGCCATGTCGTTTGCCACAGACCGTGTGGCTGGTCGTAGAGTGTGTGCAAGTGAGGATGAGTGGACGTGGGAGGAGATTTCTTGGCTAAGTATTGTGCCACGACCATCTTCACGGGTCGTGGCAGGTCAGACGAGTCATGTCCCTGAGCACGGGATAGCCTAGCAACATTTTTCTTACCAAGTAAACTTTAACGGACCACTGCACGGACCGTGTAGTACCCCGGCCCGTGAGGATTCCCTTCAAAGTGATGATGATGTTAATTTTTATAAGTGATCCAACTTTAAAATTTATGACCGAATCTCATCTCACAGGAAATCCACACAACCTGTGGAGTTCTACACAACCTATGTAGGGCTCATTGTGGCATGACTTTGTCAATTTTTCCATCCGTTGACAAACAACATTTTCGTAAATTTAATTCATTCTAATGACCATTTTTAGACTTCCAATACTATCTTAACCTCCTCAAAAGACCTAAACCCTATGCTAAAGGATCAAACTCATTAATCTCAAGTTGAACATACTCTCAAATTCTCTCAAAAGCCTCTACAAAGATCCCAATTTATATTCGAGAAAACTCAAGAACAAGTTTGGATTTCTAGACTCCATTCCAATCTTCCATTCTTTCCCAACTCAAGTTCAAGAGACTCAAATTCTAAGGTATTTGGGTTTCAACCATTAGGTTCTTTCACCCATGGTGCCTAATCTTCCATTGCTATGAAAATTACATGTTTCTATGTTGTGTTGCTTATGGATATTATTTATTAGTGATGATGATCATATAGTATATTTTGGTCTCATGAAAGTGTGATTGAAAAAACATGTTTCCTTATCTTAAGTCTATATCATGAGATGAATTGCCTATTATGATTGTGCATGTTTTAAGTTATGTTTTGTGGTCTCTCTTGATATTTGATAGACATTTTTTATGTATCTTTCATATGGGTATTACCAAGTATTGGTGGGTTGATTTACTTCAAGTTTTTTGCATGATTTCACTCTTGAATTGCATGAACTTACACTAGCACTATACTCTGCCAAATGTTTGATAAAATGTCCGGCTTTGAACTATTGAGCTATTGATTATATATTCCATGACCTATGAACTAAATAACTTTATGATGATTAATGGAATGCTTATATGTCTTTATTTCATGAGTGGTATCTTTAGTGTTGCAAGTTGACCATAACCAAGTTGAGGGGTTGATACCTCAAACACCTTGATGGGAGGTGGTAAGCCCATTAACCAAGTTGACACGTTGGTACCTCAAACACCTTCATGGGTGGTGGTAAACCCATTAACCAAGTTGAAGGGTTGGTACCTCCAACACCTTTATAAGAGGTGGTAAATCCATTAACCAAGTTGAGGGGTTTGTACCTCAAACACCTTGATAGGTGGTAGTAAACCCATTAACCAAGTTAAGGGGTTAGTACCTTAAACACCTTGATGGGAGGTGGTAAACCCATTAACCATGTTGAGGGATTGATACCTCAAACACCTCCAAGGTATGGTTTACCTATGATTCCAAGTACAAAGTTGTTTTGTTTGTGCTGATGGTCTCTTCCTACACATGTAACATGTTCTATATTAGCATGTTTTTACTTCAAGCATCATTCATACATGTTATATTGTTATTATGCTATCCATAGCTTATAATTATGCATTTTGCCTATGTTGTCAATCTATTATTTCATTGAATCCTACATACTTAGTACATTCACATGTACTAACGCATACACTATGGCTAAATGATGTTACCATGTAGGAACCGGAGCTCCACTTGATCATATTCCTCCTCCATGTGGCTAGTACAATCCTTCAAAGAAAGTTGGTAAGTCCTCAATTCCGAGGACATGTTTCTTTGAATTTATGCTATGTATTGAGTCTTATTATGTTGGAAACGTATGACTCTGAGGGTAAGCCATGGAGATTTTCTTGGCCCCTGCTCCTATCTACGTATTAGAGGTGTTGTTAGAACATTACAATAACAACATTACCCCAATGCCTCAAAGGCTCCCGCCCATTGCGGGGTAAGGGAGTCGGATGTATGCAGCCTGACCCCTATGTTTAAAAACATAGCGCGACTGTTTCCAGATGACCCATGATGAGCTTCAGGTGTTGTTAGAACATTATGATGTATTAATGCTATACTTTGACTTTCTATGTTCCTATGGTATCAACTATGTCCCTTAGCACCATTTTCTCTCTTTTTCTATCTCTTGATGTTGTACAATTGCTTCCGCAACAAAAGATGTATAATGATATGCTAAAAGGCTTTTTGGAGTCTCTTCGGGTTCCCCATTCGCCGTGTCACGTCTAGGCCCTAGGATTGGGTCTTGACAAACTTGGTTGAAGAGCACTAGGTTGTTAGTGGTCCTCATCATCCAATATACCGCGTCGATTAGGTTCTTATTCATGGTTGTATTGTGCACCATGACTATGAGTAAGATGCTACGAGGTGTTTTAGGAAATGTTTCCCTTCTTCATGGTCTTTGTTGTGCGATAGGAGTTAGATGAATTTTCCTCTAATGAATGTTCTTTGCCATTTTTATATCATTCCTAACACAAGAGGAAGAAGAGCTCGCACTCCCAAAGAACAACCAATGCATGGAGAGCTTTGGGATGCTCTCACCCTACTAGCTCAAGCCATGGCTAATCATGATAATCAAGGGGCCCAAGCCCCTCATGCTCCTACTCTGACATCTCGGGTGAGAGACTTCATGAGGATGAACCCACCGGAGTTTCGCAGGTCAAAAGTGGATAAAGACCCTCAAGAATTTATTGATGAGGTATACAAGGTGTTGGTATCATAGGTGTTAGATCTGAAGAACAGGCGAAGTTGGTGGAAAACCAACTCAAGGGGTGGTCTCAGATATGGTATACTCAATGGAAAGTGGAGAAGGGGAATAATAATGTGATTCTATGGGAGGAGTGTAAGGCAGGATTTCTCAATCGATTCTTTCCATTTGAGTTTAGGGAGGCCAAATTGATGGAGTTCATGAATTTGTAGCAATGGTCAATGTGTGTAAGGGAGTATACCCTCAAGTTCAACCAACTCTCTAAATATGCTCCACACTTGGTTGCCGACCCGAGCACTAAAATGAATAAGTTTATGAAAACACCCGACTTGGTGATTGAGAATTGTTGTGCCGCTACGTTGATTAGTGACATGGATTTTTTGCGCCTAATGACTTATGCCTAAAAATTGGAGGGGGAAAAGTTGAGAAAGAGAAGGGGTAATGAGGCCAAGAGGGTCCGTTTTGATGGTAAGTTCTAAGGTCTCAAAAGTGGCTGGTTACATCAAGGTCAAGGGTCTACTCATGTTCCTAAAGACAACCCAAGGGTTAAAGGTGATGGAAGTGTGGCGCCCAATACTATGTGGTCAAAATATTGTAGGGTTTGAGAGACACCAATGCTTATTTCAGTTGTGGTTAAGTGGGGCCTAAGAAGATTGATCCTTGTAATCAAAACAAGGGTAAAGAGGTTGTCCCACAAAGTTGGGCTGCAAATGTTGTTCCTTTGGGCAGGGGACGCCAACAAGGCGGTACCCCAAGGCAAAATCGGTTCTATGCTCTTCATGGGAGACAAGGGGTTGATGAGGTGCCCGATGTCATCATTGATATGTTAAAAGTCTTTGATTTTGATGTGTATACATTGATTGACCCAGGTGCCACTCTTTCTTTTGTTACCCCTTTTGTTTCCAAAAAGTTCTATGTTAAACCCCAGTTGTTGCATGAGACATATGAGGTATCTACTCCCATTGGTGCATCTATTGTTGTTGGAAGAGTCTACAAAAATCATCCAGTTTTCATTTTGCGTAAAGCATAGGCATATGACTTTGTTGAGTTGGACATGTTAGATTTTGACATTATTTGTGGGATGGATCAGTTGCATGTATACTATGCCTCTATTGATTATAGAACCTATAGGGTCAAATCCCAATTCCCCAATAAACCCATCCTTGAGTGGGAGAGTCTTGATGTGATGGTCAAGGATAGGTTCATTTCTTGCATTAAAGCCAAAAGGTTGATCTTTAGGGGGTGTATCTATCATCTTGTGGGGGTTAGTGAAGTGGAGTATAAAGTACTTCCCATAGAGTTAGTTCCGGTGCTTAATGAGTTCCTAGATGTCTTCCCAAATGACCTTCTCAGTGTTCCTCCCAAAAGAGAAATAGATTTTAGCATAGATGTCCTTCCCGACACTCAACCTATTTCTATTCGCCCTTACCGTATGGCCCCAGTAGAGTTAAAGGAGTTGCAGGAGCAATTAAAAAATGTCGGAGAAGGGTTTTATTAAGTCTAGCCTATCCCTTTGGGGTACACTGTGTTGCTTGTGAAAAAGAAGGATGGTTCTCTTAGGATGTATATTGATTACCGAAAACATAATAGAGTGATATCAAGAATAAGTACCTACTACCAAGGATTGATGATTTTTTTTGACTAACTTCAAGGGGCTAATCACTTCTCTAAGATTGATCTACCGTCCGGGTATCATCAAGTGTAAGTGAGGGAGTGTGACATTCCCAAGACGACCTTCCGAACTAGGTATGGGCACTATGAATTAGTGCTTATGTCTTTTGGTTTGACCAATAAATTGTCTATCTTCATGGATCATATGAATAGGTCTTCAAACCCTACCTTGATTCGTTTGTTGTGGTCTTCATTGATGATATTTTGATCTTTTCCCATAGTGAGGAGGAGCATGTAAGTCATTTGAGGGTAGTGCTATAAAGGTTCAGGGAAGAAACATTGTATGCTAAGTATGAGAAGCATGAGTTTTAGTCGCAAGAGGTCACCTTTCTAGGTCGTGTAGTGTCGGGGGAAGGGATTAAGGTGGATCCGAAAAAGATGAAAGTGATTAGACATTGCCCTAGACCTTTGACCCCATAGGATACTAGAAGCTTCTTGGGCTTAGCGGCTTATTAAGGGAGATTCATGAATGGGTTCTCTCCTATTGCTTCTCCTATGACAAGTTGACGAAAAAGAAGCCAAATTTGTGTGGACCAATGTGTGTGAAAAGAGGTTCCATACTTTGAAGGATAAGCTTGTCTCCACTCCCATCTTGTATTTACCAGTAGGGTTGGAAGAGTTTGTTGTGTATTATGATGCCTCCTGAATTGGTTCAGGTTATTTTTTGATGCAAAATGGTAAGGTGATAGCTTATGCCTCTAAACAACTAAAGCTGCATGAAAAGAACTACGATGAAAAGAACTACCATACCCATGATCTTGAATTTTGGCCGCCGTAGTTTTTGCTTTGAAAATTTGGCGTCATTATTTGTATGGGGTGCATGTTGATGTGTTTACCGATCATAAGAGGCTCTAATATGTGTTCACCTAAAAAGATCTCAACTTGAGACAACATAGGTGCTTAGAGCTTCTTAAGTATTATGATATGAGTGTGCATTATCACCCCAGTAAGGATAATGTTATGGACGATGCTTTAAGTAGGTTGTCTGTGGGTAGCCTCGCAGATGTTGGAGTAATGGCAAAGAGGTGGCGAGGGAAGTCCATCGGTTAGCTAGATTGGGAGCTACGTTGGAGGAGGTAGATAATGGTAGAGTAGTGGTGGTTGATGGTTCCAAATCTTCGTTGATTGAGGAGGTGGAAGCAAAGGAAGATCTTCACCCCCTACTAGAGTTCAAGGCTTTGGTGAGAGAGGGTAAGGTGGAGGTTTTCTCCCAAGGGGGAGACGGTGCCCTTAGGTACCAAGGTAGGTTGTGTTTACCTAGTGTTGATAGCTTGAGGGAGAAGATTCTTAATGAGGCTCATAATTTTTCCTATTCCATTCACCCCAGTTCTACAAAGATGTATAGGATTTGGGAGAGGTGTATTGGTGGGGAGGTATAAAGAAAGACGTTGCGAAGTTTATGTGTGGTTGCTATAATTGCCAACAAGTCAAAGCCGAACATCCAAGGCCGAGTGGCCCAACCCAAGACATAGAGATTCCTACTTGTATGTGGGAGGAAATTAACATGGATTGTGTGGTTAGGATTCCTAAGACTAGAGATGGTCTTGATTCTATTTGTGTTGTGGTTGATAGGATGCAAAAGTCAGCTCACTTCCTACCGGTTAAGACTACATATGGTGCCGAAGACTATGTTAAATTGTACATCCATGAGTTGGTGAGATTGCATGGGGTGCCCTTTTCTATCATATCGGATCTCAGTGCTCAATTCACTTTACACTTTTGGAGGTCCTTCCAAAGAGGTCTTGGTACCAAGGTTAAGCTTAGTTCAACCTTCCACCTCAAATGGATGGCCAAGCTATAAGAACTATCCAAAATCTTGAGGATATGCTTAGGGCTTGTGTATTAGAGTTTAAGGATAGTTGGGATGATCATCTTCCATTAATTGAGTTTGCTTATGATAATAGCTATCATGCAAGCATTGGTATGGCTACTCTTGAGTCTCTTTGTGGAAGGCATTGTAGGTCCCCGCTTGGATGGTTTGAGGTGGGGGAGATGGCATTGTCAGGTCCATATTTGGTTATCGAGGCAATGGATAAGGTGAGGATGATTAGAGAAAGATTGAAAACAACCCAAAGTCAACAAAAGTCCTATGCCGATGTGAGGAGAAGGGATCTTGAATTTAAATTTGGTGATTGGGTGTATTTGAAGGTCCCAACCATGATGGGTGTGGTCTGGTTTGGCAAAAAAGGTAAGCTGAGCCCTAGATTTGTGGGTCCTTTATCGAGTGTTGAGAAGGATTGGCAAGGAGGCCTATGAGTTGGAATTTCCCAATGACATGCATATGATTCATTCGGTCTTCCACGTGTCTATATTGAGGAAGTGTGTGGGTGGCCCTAGTGCTATTGTTCCTCTAGATGTTCTAGATGTTGTCGCAGACAATTTGACTTATGAAGAGGTCTCAGTAGAAATCTTGGATAGGCAAGTGAAGAGATTGAGGAATAAGGATATAGCTTCTATAAAGGTCTTTTAAAGGAACCAACAAGATGAATGTGCCACATGGGAAGCCGAGGCAGACATGCAAAGGAGATATCCATATCTCTTCTACTTTACTCAAGCCTAAAGTACTAATTTAAGTTCCCTTATGTTATTTCAAGTCTTAAATTTTGGTCTTTATGTCATCACATGCATTCATGTTTATATTGACATGTTTATGGTGATTTTTGGATGTTCATGTTGAGACTTTTTGAAAATCATGTTTAAGTGTATTTGTTGCGTCCATGTTAGGCTACAATCTTCATAATTACTTCCTTGTGTACGTTTCTTTGAGAGTTGGGGATGAATATTCCCAAATGGGAGATATTGTGACACCCTATAACTCTATGCTCTTATGTATCCACGTTTCAAGCCTCATTTGGTTAGGTTGGGAGTGTATTAGGGTCGTGGGGGACTTCTGGTACTTAGTCAAGTTCAAGACTTCCTTAGGAAATGTGTTTTGGGTGTTGGTTTGTTCCAAGTCAACTTTAAATGAGCATAACTTTTAGCACACAAATAACTGGATGGCCCATGACAAGTCAAATGAATGCCATTTGAGATAGCTTTCCAACTCACTTGGTTTGACCTCATTTTGATTTCGTATGAAGGAGTTAAAGACAGTTTTCGTGAGACCCTCCCGTGCAGTGAAACCACACCTGAACCTTGACGAGAAGTGGGGCCTTGGATGGGCCGTCTGGGATGCCTTGATGTGGAAAATATTATTTTTTGTCTAATTCATGGGGCACAACAAGTGGCATGGGCTGTATGGCTTGCCACTGACCGTGGTATGTCGTGGAGTGTGTGCAAGTGAGGAAAAGTGGGTGTGGGAGGTGTTTTCTTGGCTAAATGTCGTGCCATGGCCATCTTCACGGGTCATGACAGGTCTAACGAGTCGTGGCCCTAGTCCAAGGATGGCCTAGAAATATTTTTCTCGCCAACTGTAGTTCAATGGACCATTACATGGACCGTGTAGCACCACATGGCCCATAAGGGCCCCCGTCAAAGTGACGATGACATTAATTTTTCTAAGTGTTCCAACTTTAAATTTATTGTCCATGTCTCATCTCATGGGCACTTCACACGACCTATGGAATGGCACACAACCCGTGTGGGCCTTAGTGGTGCATCACTTTGCCAATTTATGCATTCATTGACTAATGTTGTTTTCGTGAATTTAATTCATTCTACTGATCTTTTTAGACTTCTAATGTTATCTCAACCTCTCCAAAATACCTAAACCCTATTTAGAAGGATCAAACTCATTACTCTCAACTTGAATACACTCTCAAATCCTCCCAAAAGCCTCTACAAAGACCCCAATACAAATTCAAGGAAACTCAAGAATAACTTTGGATTTCAAGACTCAATTCCAAGCTTCCATTCTTTCCTAACTCAGTTCAAGAGACTCAAAGTCTAAGGTATGTGGGTTTTAACCATTGGTTTCTTCCACCCATGGTGCTCAATCTTCCATTTCTATAAAAATTACATATTCATAGCTTGTGTTGCTTATTGGTATTATTCATTAGTGATGATGATGATCACATACTATATTGGAGTTTCATGGAAGTGTGATTGAAAACACATGTTTACTTATCTTATGTCTATACTATGAGATGAATTTTCTATTATGATTGTGCATGTTTTAAGCTATAGAACTATGGTCTCTCTTGATACTTTATGGAGGGTTTTGATGTATCTTGCATGAGAGTATTACCAAGAATTGGTGGTTTGATTTGCTTCAGTTTTCTTGCATGATTTCGCTCTTGAATTGCATGAATTAAACTTGCATTATACCCCATCAAGTATTTGATAAAATGTCTGATTTTGAACTATTCAGTTATTGATAATCTACTGCTTGACCTATGAACTGAGTAACTTTATGTTTATATGTGTTTATTTCATGATAAGGTATCTTTAATGTTGCAAGTTGACCATGACCATGTGGAGGGGTTTATACCTCAAAAACCTTGATGGATGGTGGCAAACCCATTAACTAACTTGAGGGGTCGGTACCTCAAACACCTTGATAGGAAGTGGTAAACCCATTAACCAAGTTGAGGGGTTGGTACCTCAAACACCTTGATGAGAAGTGTTAAGCCCATTAACCAAGTTGAGGGGTTGATACCTCAAACACCTGCAAGGGTTGGTTTACCTTGGATTCCAAGTACTAAGTTGCTTGGTCTATGATAATGGTCTCTTCCTACACATGTTATATGTTCTGAATAAGCATGTTTTATGTCAAGCATTATTCATACATTCATATTGTTATTATGTTATCCATTGTTTATCATGATGCATTTTGCCTATGTTGTCTATCTATTGTTGCATTGCATCCTACATACTTAATACATTCAAATGTACTAACGCATATTCTACGCATACATGATGTTACATGTATGAACCAGAGCTCCACTTGATCATCTTCCTCCTCCACGTGGCTAGTGTTGTCCTTAAAAGCAAGTTGGTGAGTCCTCCACTCCGAGGATATGTTTCTATGAATTTATGCTATGTATTGACTCTTATTATGTTGGAAACATATGACTATGAGGGTGAGCCTAGAGATTATCTTGGCCCCCTCTCCTATCTATGTATTAGAGGTATCGCTGGAACATTATGATGTATTAATGTGATGCTTTGACTTTTTATGTTCCAATGGTATTAACTATGTCCCTTAGCCCCGTTTTTACCCTTTTTCTATCTCTTGATGTTGTACAATTGCTTTCGCGACCAAGGATATTTAATGATATTCTAAGAGGATCGTTTGGGGTCCTTTTGGGTTCCCCATTCACTGTGTCATGTCTAGGCCCTAAGATTGATTCGTGACAATATACGCCCACTTTGAATTTTTGACTAGTTCGATTAGGATCACTTTAGGACTTAAAAGGCTTGTAACGCGAGCTCATGGGGGTTTGGTATGGCATTTTAGACAAGTAGTGATTAAAAGTTGAACCATAGTTTTCAATACTTTAACCTCAACAACTCAGCCATTTTCATTATGTCCTCCCATATTCTACATTTTCAAGCTTTTCTAGGTACTTTCTTTTACTCTTTTCAGTTGTGCCTCATTTTCGAACTCAATTTGATATTCTTTTCAATTCAAGGTAACTTTTCTTTCTTTTTCTCTCACCCTGCACAAGATTTTGTCTTCTTTCTTTCTTTCCCAACTAAACACCCTATTTTCATTACTTTACCACCACATAAGACACCCTCAACTTAGGCTTTTTACTTGGGATGAAGTACACAATATTTATTCCCTAAACCAGGGCCACTGTTAGTAGCCACCCTCAACTTAGGCTTTTCGCCTCCATCAAGGTTCACATGTTCAAGGATAGATCAGGGCCAATATTAGAGTATTTCACAAAAAAAGGCTAGGCTAGCTAGGTGTCAAGAAAGAACAGGTACATGTAAAGCTCAAACATTTGAAACAAGGGATAAACTACTACACTTGGTAGGTCATTTAGGCAAAAGTAGACTATCTTAAAGAACAAAGACGTAAGATCCTTTCCCATTCAACCACATCTCTATTCCAATCTCAGAGTAACATGGCAAGTTCTGAATCAGTATTCAATGCAAGAATACGACAAAATTAGCACACACAACACATATGGGCACAATTAACATAGACTCATAGGTTTTGCTTCAAGCATCAATGTACCCTATCTTTATCAGAACAAACATTTCTAGAAAATCGCATGCAAGATTACAATGGTAACCAACAATCCCAAAAAAAATTTGAGGGTGTCCATTTCAAAAACATTCATAAATCATTCAAGATTTTATACATGCCAAAAGTAATAATTACTACATATCTAAAAATTATCTACAACACCTAAACATGTTGGTTCAAAAAATGTAAACTCATCCACGAGGAAAATGAAACACAACAAGAAAAAACTTGGGATTAAAATATTGGGTTGGTTATGGACCATAAGCTACTCAGACTTTACCAAGATCCATAACCGCCCACACCCAATTAAAAAAGTTGTTAATTTTCCTCAATGCATCAAATCACGCAGTAATAGAGAATATAAGGGTAAAATAAAACATACCTTGGGTTACCTCCCAAGTAGTGCTTGATTAATTATCACGGCACGACTTAGACTAGTTGGCTACTAAGAGTTCACCAATTCTCAAATCTTGCTCTTCCAAAATTTTGCTTTTCTTCCACCTTGAACTTACGATTGGACCCTTAATTTCGTTTCTAATTTTCTACAATGCTCAAAGGGTTTAGTGGTACAAACGTGAGGGGAACGAGTACTAGATAATGCATGTTATTTGGACTAGAGGCTCCCAATCTAAGCTTGTTGTAGACTGCAAGGGGCTTCAGATATATGTTGGCACCTAGATCACATAGTGCCCTCAAGAACTTTACATCTCTAGTAATGTAGGGTATGGTCGGCATCTTCTCCTCTTACTCGATGAGAAAGATGTTGATGGATGGATGTTTTAACATGGACAGAGACTACTTAACCTTGCTTTCCTCCTCCCTCTTCTTGAGTCTTTGAGGGAAAGGAGGAGAAGGCCTTTGGATGGGCTTGTACCGCTTTTGCTCTTCAACTGATTCATTTACCATATCCTTGCCACACTCACTTCAATAAACCACATCTTTATTTGCATCTATCTCTGCGCGAACATCTTTTAGCTCACCCGACAAGAAGGATCAATGGTATTTTTGCCACCCCTAGCACTCAGAACAATGCTCTTTATTCTTTGGAGTTTGAACTATATTGCTAGGCGGTCTACCACTCTGACACTAATCAAAAAGAGTCAATACTTGATCAAACTGTTGTTCAAGTTGTTTGATATCCACATAATGAGACTCTTTTTTCTGATTAATGATTGTAATTTTTTATCTCATTCCGCACAGTCTCATCCAGTGTCTCGGCCTTCTTCAATAGACGATCTAATATCTCCTCAATTTTGGAATTGCCTGTGCCTGCATCGTGATGGTGTGGTGGCATATAAGGATCATTATTGAAACCATCTCTACTACTACACTCGGTGCCTAGACCCCGATTATTCTCATAATAACCACCCTGGTTATATCCATAAGCACATTCTCTTCCATACGTCCAATTGTGGCTTCCTAGACCTAGGCACTAATGGTCTTGATTGGACCATTAGATATTGTTCGGGAAACCCCCCATCTGATCAACTGAAAACCAAGTGTCCTCCAGATAATACATCACCTCGTGCATAGGTGCATGTGAAGGCTAATGATGTGATCCGGAACACTCCGTAAATTGTTTTTACGTCCTGAAAAGAAACAAAAGAAAAAAATTAAAGTAAAATATAATAGAATTAACAAATTCACACTTGAACTAACTACTAGTAAAATCAATACAAGAACCTAGTCATATTCTCTGGTAATGGTGCCATAAATTTTGATGTTCACACTCCAACAATAAGGTGGTCGCAGTCAAGAATAAACTAACCAGAGGTTAGGGTAGAATCCACAGGGGATACAAAGTTGATCATATTGACTCATTAATAAATATTTCAAGCATCAATCAAATATATTCTCTAGAATAGGGGGTTTTGCAATTTGAAGTGAAGAAAACTAAAAAAAATACTATACTAGTAATGCGAGAAGACATTCAATTTGAGGGACAACTTGGGAATTGTGTTCCCCGTGATTCGTTAACTCAAATACCTTGGATAATGTAACCGTTATTGATACATCGCATGCAAGATGGTAAATTAGGTTCTTCCTGCCCTCTTGTAAAGGTGAAGGTCGAATGTCACCATGGTGCTTGGTCGGCAACCATGGTGTGTCAACTAACCATTACCCATTGTCCTAGTCAACCTTCCCTTGGTCAAGTTTGGTCAATTAGATGAGAACACATCAATTGAATCCTGTCATCTACTTCCCTTTTCTTATTCGTCACTACCTTGGTTGCGATTGTGACAGTAGGCGGGGTTTGGTGTTGGCCACCACCAAACGACATTCAAAGTGAGAGGAAATAGACAATACATGCAAATACTGAGTTAAAGAAATGCATAAAATTTGGGTTATTTAAAGTCAACTCCTCATGGTTCCCACAACCCCAAGTGGTGGATGCCTAGCTACTCATGGCTAGGGAAAACTCACAAACAATGATTTGAATAAACTTGGAATGAAGAACAAAACCACCTTGATGTTGAAAACACATGATTGGATTAATAGAAGTTGAATACAAGTGATTTCAAATCCCCCAAAATGGGTCTTCAAAATTAAAATACTAAAATCTACACTAAATCCTAAAAATGTTCTCTAAGAATATTCAAACTTGTTGAAGAATTTGTAAAATTTTGAGTCTCTCTTTCAAAAATCCTATCATTAACTATTTATACTATTTACAAAAAAATCTATAAGTAAAATCGAAAATACAGCTACCAGCAAATATAGTCTGTATTTATGACTCATACGGTGACATACAAGTCGTAATCGAGCTTTCGTAGTTAGCACTTGGAATTTTGGACTTGACTGCTACGATCCATTGCTACGAGTCGTGGTCTGATCTACGACTCGTGGTGTCTTCTCATAGGCTCTCGCTGCAGTTCTTGGTGAAAATTTTGGCAACACTGATCCTGGCTATGAGGCCCCCTCCTACGAGTCATAGTGAAACTTATGACTTGTAGGCTAGCCTAGTATGTTGACCTTCACTTTGTAAATTCATAATTTCTGAACATTGTTTCTTGCTATGCGGGTACACTATGACTCGTAACTTGGGCTATGACTCGTAAGGTGCCTCATATGTCCTAACTTCATCAAAATCTGCAATTTTAACCCAAAATTATGTCAACCTGTATTTTCTGTAAAAACAACATAAAAACACTTAGCGACCATAAAAAGTCGTATTAAGAACATACAGAATCCTTTGTTTTACGCATCAAATGTGTTGTATTTTGACAACATATCACCTCTTAGCCGTAGATGTGGTATGCTTCACACCCATGAATAAGACTATACTTCACGCAATATGCTGGATTCCGAGGACTATTTATAAACCTAGTGCTATACCATCTCTATCACGACCCAGACCTATGATCTAGGAGTGAAGTGGTGAATGGGAACCCAAAAGTCTCCAAACAAGCCTCAAAGTATCCACTTTCACATCATCAGTTCAAAAACGCATAATAAAGTAGTAAACACATAGTTCTGAGGGACAGGAAAGTATGAATCACGCTGATTTCATAGGGATAGGGATTTGCATAAATTCACATAGCACATAGTACATAATATCTAAGGGGAGCGTAAGTATGACTCATGCTATGGGGATAGAGTGGGACATAGGACATTCCACAATTTCTCATCTCATCATATCCTCCACATTCAATAGATAGCCATGATCATTATTTCCATAAAAAAATAGCATGACATAGCATAAATCCTTACAAGAGTCTACATGTTTCCTAATGGTGCCTCTAAGTGATAGAACAGGATGGGGGCTAAGACATGTCCCGGCTCACCCTCAAAGTAAATAAAACATAAGTAAAAGCAACATAAGGTGGATGGAAGGTGGCTTGTCCTTGAATGATAGAACTCACCACAATAACTTTCATATCAGAGCTAATCGTCAAGAGGTGGATTAAAATAGTCCCTGGTCCCTACATAGTTAGATCATATAGGCAAAGAGTATGCGTTAGTACATTTAAATGTACTAAGTATATGGGCATGCAATGCAAATAAACTCATTAAACATGCACCCAATGATGGATGACAAGGGCACACATATAGAAAGAAATATATAAGCAAAGAAGAGTAATGTATCAATATGCCATGAAATCTAAGATGTATACAATGTCATAATACTTCCATATAGAGGGGATGACACCATAATGGACATCTCAAACCCATGCTAGCTGTTACATAAATTTGCCCGGTAAAATCATCCCATCAGGTGAGAGAAGAATACTTGCCAATGATAATCTACACCACAACTTATGACCTGGTAATTCAAGTGTTATGGCCTCCTTCCTTATGACCCCGTCATTTCGAAAGGATTTCCATATCATCTTATAAAGAGGAATAAATATACCTATGATGGCACATAGTTATAGATAATGCGATTCACTTCAAGTGGTTCATGCCTCAATAACCGGGATGAGCCTCAATCATAAGGTCCTCTCAGTGTTAAGTCATCATCCTACAAGAATACATATACATATACATGCTTTCAAAAGAGACAAAAGCCATTTCAAATCATTTCAATGCATACATAGGCTCAAAAATCAACATTCTTCATAATAATACATACTTTACTCAAATGCCAAATCATACTTCATTCATGCTTTCATATGTAGGAATAGCTCATTCACATATATATCCAAAATGATGAAAACACTCTAAGTTGCTCAAAGACCTATATCATAGACATTTATGTGATCACATTTTTGTCATAATCATACTATTATGAAAATCGTATTCATAAACATATGTGGCCTTAACCCACCAGATAATTTTTATCAAAACCATATTCATAAACATAGTGGGATTAACCCACCAAATAATCTATCATGACCCAAGCCTAGGGCCTAGACGTGACACGGCAAAAGGGGAACTGTAAGGGGCTCCAAACAAGCCTCTTAGCATATTATTCCTAGATCCTTGGTTGCAAAAAGCAAAGTAAACATCATATGATATAATAAAAGGGAAGTGTACGAAGGGAAAGTTTTTGATAATCATAAAATTAAAAAAGAGTCAAGCTCATGTTAAGTACTCCATAATATCCAAGAACACCTCTAACATGCGATGGAGCGGGGGCTAAGACACTTTTCGGGCTCACCCTCATAACAACAAGTGTTCAACATAATGAAGTTTCAAAATAGCAAGAGTAATGAAGATAGTATCCTTGGACTTGAGGACTCACCAAAGCTTATCTTCAAAGTAACAACTAGCTACGTGGAGGATGATCAAAAGGTGCTTAGGTCCCTACATGATAAT
The DNA here is from genome assembly GCA_011800125.2 of Solanum clarkiae. Classification (NCBI taxonomy): domain Eukaryota; kingdom Viridiplantae; phylum Streptophyta; class Magnoliopsida; order Solanales; family Solanaceae; genus Solanum; species Solanum clarkiae. The sequence goes on from JAABOM020061207.1 coordinate 86,747, forward strand.
ATCATGTAGGCGTAAAGTATGCATTAGTATAATATAGTGAGTATATAGGATGCAACGCAAGAAGATATAAGCCAATATAGTCAGAATGCATAATCATAGGCAGCAGATAATAAAATCTCAACATGGCATGTATGATCAGTGCTTGTAGTAAAACATGATTGTAAAACTTTCAACTTGCATAGTATATCATACACATGCCGGAAGAGACCTTAACCAATATAGACCAAGCGAGCTACGACTTGGAATCCAAGGCGTATCTAGGGCCTAGACCTTACACGATGAATAGAAACCCAAAGGGAACCCAAACAAGCCTCTTACACATCCTTGGTCGCGGAAGAAAAATAAACAACAATAAGAGACATAATAAAAGGAAAGTGAGACTATGGGAAGTCTTTGATAATCACAAAAGCATAAAAGATTCAAGCTCATAGTATAAGTATATCATAATATCCAACAACACCTCTAACTTAGAGTGGAGCAGGGGCTAAGACACTTTCTGAGCTCACCCTCATAATAACAAGTGTTCAACATAATGAAGTCCCAAAATAGCAAGAGTAATATAGATAGTATCCCCGTAATTGAGGACTCACCAATGCTTAAATCAGAAGTACCGAACTAGCCACGTGGAGGATGACCAAATGGAGCTCCGGTCCCTATACGGTAATATCATGTAGGTATAGAGTATGTGTTAGTGCATCTGAATGTACTAAGTATGCAGGATGCAATGAAACAAGACATAAGCAATATAGTCAAAATGCATAATCATAACATATATAATCTCAATATGGCATGCATGATCAATGCTCATTATAAAACATACTCGTAAATCATTAATCTTGCACAATATACATATATAATACATATATGGGAAGTGAACATAACCAACATAGACCAAGTAGCTACAACTTGGACTCCGAGGCCTAACAACCCCTTGGTTCAGGTGACCGTGGATAACACCCCCCGCCAAAGTGTGGCCTACTTGCCAAGGCAAACCAAACATGATAACATAAACTGGACGGATCCACTAGTATAGCAAGGCTAATAATCATAATCGTATGATGACATATAGCTTAGAGACTAAACACCTTATGTAAGGAACCCTTGAGTCGAGCGCCTATCTTAAGCCTCAATCGGTGCTAAGTCAAATCCCACGGAATAATTGAAATAATCATACTTTAATCATAACATGAATATCTTGTACGAACATGACTTGAGTGGCTCATCAACACGCTTGACCTCTAGTAGTGAGACTAACTTAAACATGAGAGTAGATCATAATCATACATGAACCCTTGCTTTAAAATGAATGGATCACAAGAGGTAAAATTCTTGAAATAGGGCTTAACTTGATACTTGTATAATTAAAGATACTTTTCATGAACTCAATACATACTTGAAAGACCTTAATCAACATGAAGTTACTTGACTTGTAAATCATATAATAGATCATCAATAACTTCAGAATTCTTGTCATGCCATTTTATCAAACAAATGTTGGGTTCATGATACTTGTTCAAAATCATGTAATTCAAGAGGAAAATAAGATGAGTAAAATCAATGCAAATCAACCCACCAACATGTAGTAAAACCCTCATGTGGGTACCTTGAAATCCATCGTAAAAGCTCAAAATAGTTCATAGTTTCATAGCTCAAAATATGTTTAGTCTCAATAGACAAGGCAATTCATGGAATAAGCTTGAAATAGATAGTCATAGATAATCAACCAATACTTCATAAAACCCCAACATAATTTTTATTCATAATCCATAATAGGAGATACCCATAGGTAATACAACTTAAAAACATGCAATTTTCATAAAAAAGAAAGGTTGGGCCCCATGGGTGAAAGGACCGATGGATAAAGATCCACATAACTTAAACTTTGAATTTTTCAAGATGAACTCAAAGTAGTCTTAGAGCTCGAAATGAATCCTTGAGTCCCAAAGTTGAGTTTGAATTTCTTATATTAGAATGAGAGAATTGATAGAGTCTTAAAGAGTTTGAGAGAGTGTTTGTGTGAGTTATAAAGTTGAAAAATGGCTAAGTATGGGTGATTTCACACTTAAGAGGGCACGAGCCTATGACCTTAATGTCTTGGTTGAAATAGAAAAACCAAGGAAAATAATACACTGGCTTGCGCCCCTAGCACGTCATAGACCAGACGCGGACATGGGATTACACAATAGCACGCCCCAGGCGCGTCGTGCCCTTGGCGTGGACAACCACTGGAAATTGAAAATTAGTGAAATTTTTTTTCCTACGGGTCTTTTAAAATTCGAGTTATACCCATTTCCCACTTAATTTTGCCCCTTGATTGAGAATACGATGTCAGATTTTTGAAATCAAGACAAATTTTGTGATATATTGAAATTACGATAATGGGGCATTCTGAAGAACATGTGGGACGTTTCAATATCTCCCTCTTGGGAACATTCGTCCTGAATGTCAAAGAAACATGCATAAGAAAAGTAACTATGTAGGTTTTAGCCTGACATAAATGCAACAAATGCAATTAAACATCATTTTTCAAAAATCGCAACATTATCTAAAATCACAATAACCATTTTACCATAGAAAATGAATGCATGTAAAATGACATGAGGGCCAAAATTTAAGGCTTGAAATCATATAAGCAACTTAAATTAGTACCTTCGGCTTGAGTAAAGTGGAAGAGATATGAGTATCACTTTCTCATGTCTGCCTCAGATTCCTATGTGGCTCTTTCAACTTTTTGATTTCTCCAAAGGACCTTGACGGAAGCTATAACTTTGTTTCTCAATCTCTTCACTTGTCTATCAAAAATCTCCATCGGCACCTCCTCATAGGTCAAATTATCTTCTACAACAGCCACAACTTCTAAGGGCATTATAGCACTTAGGTCACCTACATACTTTCTCAACATGGATACATGGAAGACCAACGGAACCACCTTTATCTCTATAGGCAACTTCAACTCATACGAAACCTTACCCACTTTCCTCAAAACTCTATAAGGACGGACAAACCTTGGGCTCAATTTCCCTTTCTTGCCGAACCGGACCACACCCTTTATGGGTGAGACTTTCAAGTAAACCTAATCACCAACCTTAAACTCAAGATCTTTTCTCCTCACATGGGAGTAGGACTATTGTCTACTTTGGGATGTTTTCAGTCTCTCCCTTATAAACCTCACCTTCTCCAAGGCATCCATGACCAAATCCAGACCTAGAAAAGCCATCTTTCCCACTTCAAACCACCCAACTGGGGATCTACAACCCATACCATAAAAATCTTCAAAGAGAACCATACCAATGCTTGAGTAGTAGCTATTGTTGTGAGCAAACTCTATAAGTGGAAGATGTTTATCCCAACTACCCTTAAACTCCAAAACACAAGGTCTAAGAATATCCTCAAGAGTTTGGGCAGTCCTCTCGGCTTGACCATCTGTTTGAGGAATAAAAGTCGTGTTAAGCTTAACCTTGGTACCAAGACCTCTTTGGAAGGACCTCCAAAAGTGAGAAGTGAATTGAACACCACGATCGAAATAATAGACAAGGCACCCCATGCTATCTTACCAACTTATGGATGTACAACTTGGCATGATCTTCGGCACCATAAGTGGTTTTGACCTGTAGAAAGTGAGTCAACTCTGTCATTCAATCCACAATAATCCAAATAGAGTCAAAGTGTTTCCTAGTCTTACGAAACCCAACCACAAAATCCATGTTGATCTCTTCCCACTTCCAAATAGGAATTTCTATATCTTGGTCTAGGACACCCGACCTTTGATGTTTGACTTTCACTTGTTGGCAATTGTAACATCCGGATATGAACATGGAAGTATCTCTCTTCATAACACCCTACCAATACACCTCCCTCAAGTCTCTATACATCTTTGTAGAATCGGGGTGAATAGAATAGGATGAATTATGGGCCTCCTTCAAGATCAACTTCCTTAAGTCATCAACATTAGGCACACAGAACCTACCTTGGTACCTAAAGGCACCATATCTACCTTGGGAGAAAACCTCCACTTTACAATCTTTTACTAAGGCCTTCAACTCTATCAAAGTAGGGTAAAGATCTTGTTTTGACTTTGCTTCCTCAATCAAAGAAGATTTAGAACCATCAACAACCACTACACCACCATTTTCAACTTCATCCAACAGGTGAACTTCTCTAGCCACCTCTTTGCCACCATCATCAATATGAGCTAGGCTACACATAGATACTTTACTTAGAGCATCAGCCCAACATTAGCTTTGTTGGGATGACAATGCAAACTCATATCATAGTCTTTAAGGAGCTCTAACCACCTTCTTTATGTCAAGTTAACATCTTTTTGGCTGAACACATATTGGAGACTCTTGTGGTCGGTAAACACATCAACATGAACCCCATACAAGTAGTGACATGAAATTTTCAAAGCAAATACCACTGCCGCCAATTGAAGATCATGGGTGGGATAATTCTTCTTATGCACCTTAAGTTGCCTAGTGGCATATGCTATTACTTTGCCATTTTTGCATCAAAACACACCCCAAAAATTTTCTTGAGGCATCACAATAAACCAAAAACCATTCCAACCCTTCCAATAGAGCCAAGAAGAAGCGTATATAAGCTTATCTATCAAGGTTTGAAAACTCGTTTCACATTCGTTGGTCCATATGAATTTTGCCTTTTTTTGGGTCAACTTTGTCATTGGAGAAGCAATAGAAGAAAAGCCATTCACAAACCTCTGATAGTGACTCGCTAAATCCAACAAACTTCTAATATCCGACGGAGTTAATGGTCTAGGCCAATTTTTTATCGCTTTCGTCTTCCTAGGATCCACCTTAATGCCACTACCCGAAACCACATGCCCTAGAAAAGCAACCTCCTTCTACCAAAATTCACATTTTTCATATTTAACAAACAACCTCTCATCCCTCAACATCTGTAACACCACCCTCAAATGATTCACATACGCTTCCTCACTCTAGGAATAAATCAACATATCATCAATAAAAACCACCACAAACGTGTCAGGGTAGGGCTTAAAGATCATATTCATGAGATCTATAAATATAGTTGGTGCGTAGTCAACCCAAAGGACATAACCACAAATAAAAGTGCCTATACCTACTCTGAAAATTTGTGTTAGGAATATGACACTCCCTCAACTTTACTTGGTGGTATCCGAACCGAAGATCAATTTTAGAAAAGTGACTAGACCCTTGTAGTTGATCAAAAAGGTTATCGATCCTTGCTAGAGGGTACTTGTTCTTTATGGTATCCCTACCAAGTTGTCGATAATCAATGCACATTCTAAGAGAACCATCCTTTTTCTCCACAAATAACACCGGTGCACCATAATATGACTTGCTAGGCCTTATGAAACCCTTCCTCCAGCTAATCCCTCAATTGATCCTTCAAATCCATCAATTTTGCCAAGGCCAAATAGTAAGGGGGAATGGAAATGGGTTGAGTATGGGGAAGGAGGTCTATACCAAAGTGTATTTTCCTTTCGAGAGGAATACCGGAAAGCTTATCGAGAAGGACATCAAAACCTCATTAACCTCTAGAACCGACTAAATAGGAAACACTTTGCACTCAACATCCCTAACCCTCACAAGATAGTAAAGGCAACCCTTAGAAATCAACTTCTGGGCTTTCAGAAAATAAGAAATGAGTCTAACCTTAACCACCACATCTCGACTTTCCTACTCAAGGATGGGCTCATTAGGGAATTGGAATTTAACCTTATGGGTTCTACAATCAATGGAAGCGTAGTATGCATGTAATTGACTGATGTTCACATTGCAAAAAGAAAGTAGTCGCTGTCGACAATTAACCTAACTGAAGGTTAGGGTCAAATCTACAGGGAATATGGGGCTTGACTACAAGAATCCACTACTTATCATTTCAAGTATAAATAACTAAAATCTCAAAATAGGGGGGAGGGGGTTGTGATTCAAAAATAAAGTAAAAATAAACACTAAACTATAGTGCGATAAAACACTCAATGTTGAGGATAACTTGGGAATTGTGTTCATCATGATTTGTTGACTCAACCCTAGATAACATAACTACAGTTGGAAATTCACATGCAGGACGGTAACTTAGGTTCTTCCAGTCCTCTTGTGAAGGTGAAGGTCGAATTTTACCATGGCACTTGGTCGGACACCATGATGTGTTGACTAACCGTTACCAGTTGTCCTAGTCAACCTCCCCTTGGTCAAGTTTGGTTGAATAGACAAGAACACATCAATTGAATCCTATCATCTACTTCCCTTTTCCTATTCGTCACTACCCTGGTCGGGCTAGTGATAGTAGACGGGTTTTGGTGTTGACTACCACCAAACGACAATCATAATTAAGGGAAATAGACAATACATGCAAACCCCAATTGTAGAAATGTGATAAACCTAGGTTATTTTAAGTCAACTACCTATGATTCCTACAATCCCAAGTTGTGGGTACTTAGCTACTCATGGCTAAGGAAAAACAAGAAAAAATGCACATACAAGATATCAATGAAACATTTACCAAAAACACTGAAGAGTGTAGGCACCACAAGTTGCAAATCCACAAGCTTGATTGATAAGCAATGAGTTTAAATCTTGATTTGCAATACCCAAAATGGGTTTTCCAATAGAAAATAATAAACTAATCTAAAACCCTAAAATATTCTTGAGAGAATATTCAAAGGCAAGTCCTCTCTTCTCTAATCTGGAATCTCCTCATAAAAACCTAACTTAATATATTTATTACAAATAAACCCTAAATATAATACAAAAAAGGCAGTTGGCAGCTGGTATGCCTTACACGTACGACTCGTAGGGTGATCTACGAGTTGTAGTTTGGGTCTCATATCTAGTTCTTGGCATCTTTGATTGAACTGGTATGACCACAGGTATGAGTCGTTGCTTGAGCTATGACTCGTATGTTCCTCTCGTAGTCTTGGCCTTCAGTTTTTGGTCCAACATTTTGGCTGTTTGATCCCTGCTATGAATCCACCTATATGAGTAGTGGTGAGACTTATGACTTGTAGAATGTCCTTGTAGGAGTCACCTCCACTTAGCAGATTTCTAAATTTCTGTTCTGATTCTTGCTACTACACACCCTACGACACGTAGCTTGGTCTACGACTCGTAGGTGAGCTCATATGTCCTATGAATCAGCCAAATCTGCAACTTTTCTTCAAAATTATGCCAACCTAACTTTTCTTCCAGAACAACACAAAAACACATAAAAATCATAAAAAGTTGCATTATGAACTCACAAAATCCCTTGTTTTGGGCATCAAATGTGATGTATTTTTATAGCATATCGACACCCTCAACTTAAAATTATAGTATATCAACACCCTCAACTTAAAATTATTGTTTGTCCTCAAGCGATGACTCAATCTAAGCATACAATGAGAAATACATAGTAGCTACACTAATGGCATATACAACAACTCCTTTTATTCAGGTACCCAACTACCTTGCAAAATAGGATTGTAAGGTTATTAAGCAACACCAGAACATAATGAGATACCTAGCAATCCAACTATGACAAGTTAAGGAGCATCAACTGTACATAATCACTAGTATAGTCAGATGCTACTCAAGTGGTGCAAATGCCCTCATTGGAAAGAATTCCCTCATACTCACTCAAAAAGCATTTAGAATTCAAGGACCGAGGAAGCATTCTCACTCTCATAAAAGAAATTCATGCATACTAACTAATACCATAGGCTTGCCTCTATACTCATCTGCTAGCTTGGTGATAAAGTGGATTTGGATAACTTTAAGACTTAGGGGCTTGTAACATAGGTTCAGGGGGCTTTGCTATGGTATTTTAGAAAAGTAGTAACTAAAAGCTATCCTTGAACCATGTTAACCAACACTTTTCACTTTTATTCTCCTATTTTGAACTTTTGTCAAGTGTTTTCTTACTATTTTCAACTGTGCCTTACTTCTGAACTTAACTCTTGCTACTTTTTCTCAATTCAAGGCACTTATCTTTTATTTTTCTTTACTCAGCTCATTGATTTTTTTCATTTCTTTCTTTATTCCGCAACTAACCACCTCATTGTCATTTCTTTACCACAATAAGGGTCACACTCACCTTAGGCTTTTAGCCTAAGATGAAGTACACAATATCTATTCCTCAAACTTGGGCCACAACTTGTATCCACCCTTAACTTGCCTCAATTAAGGTTCATATGTCAAAGTATAGACCAAGGCCAAAATCAAGGTATTTCATCAAACAAGGTTAAGCGAGCAAGATGTCAAGAAAGAATGAGTACATGAGAAGCTCAAAAATTTGAAACAAAGGATTCACTCACTCCTTTGGTGGGTCATTTACGCTAAAAATGGGTTGACTCAAACAGCAAAGGCCTAAGATCCTTTCTATAACAACCACATCACCAAACCAATCTTAGAGTACTAAGGCAAGTTCTGAGTCCATACAAGATGCATGAATGCAGTAAAATAAGCTCACAACACACATGGCATTGCGTGCACAATCAAGTATAGACTCACAGATCATGCTTTCAGACTCAGGTTACTTTGCAATATGAGAACAAACATTGCCAGATACTAAAAAATGTATGAATGCATCAACAACCAAAATCTCAAAATTTTTTAGGGTACCCAACTTTTCATCAAAACTTCAAAACACGTCTAAAGATTATGTCTATGCCAATAGATAACACTACCATGAATTTACACATTATCTACACTACCTAAACATGACGGTTCAACAGAAGAGTAAACATCCACAAGAAAATAAAATCACGGTAAGAAAACCTTGGGATCAAAAATAGGGGAAGTTATGGACTCGAGGTTATTCAGACTTCACCTTAATCTATTACTTCCCACACCCCACCAAAAATATGATACTTTCTCCTCAAAGTAATGACAGGA